>VDFB02340365.1:0-14419 GCA_007258455.2 Sequoia sempervirens
TTGTTTCTTTTAGAAACATCGTCTTGTAATTTATTATTAAAGGAGTATTCCTCTCCTTTGTTCAATACGATAATCAATTACTATTTCAACATCAAGGGTATTATTAGTAGTAAGGGTGTTACTCTATTGACTTTGGACAAGAATTTTATTTGTGAAGTCTTCAATTTGGATGTGAATTATCAATTGCCCATTGATTTAGGGGCATTGACGAGAGTACCAAAGACTCACAGATAGTTGTAGAGTGAAGTAGCTACCTAGTTTAAAACCTAGGGGGTGAACAAAGAAATTCAAAGGTTTACTAGTGGAGACCTCGAGCCATTTAACAATGATATATTTGAAGATTATTTTCAGAAGACTCACTTTGCAATGTGTCAAGTGTTGGGAATTGATTGTAAAACCCAAATGCCAGTGAACTTAATGGTTTTGGTAGCTGACATCCAGAGTAAGGATGTAAACAAACCTTATGACCATTCAGGGTATATTGTTGGGGAACTCCATAAATCCTTGAGCTCTCTTAGCAAGGATTGCAATATTGTCCACTTTAAATGATATTCCCTATTGTGCCACATATTGCTCTGTGTTGGAAGGTGGATATGGGCATCACAATTGAAGATTAGAGCCTTCAATGATCAAGGGTATATGCTCCTAGTGCAAGAATGGATGTGCATATGGGATAGCAATTGTGAGTTTGCAAATTATTGTATCTTTGGGCAATATTTTGTCAGAGGTGTCCTTAGAAATTTGGGACATGCTATTGATTGGAGTCTATCAGAGGAAATAAGGAGATTCTTAAGGCTAAAACAATTCCAACTAGAACTAAGGTGTGATCACAATTGAGGAGACCGGTTCTTCCATTCAAATTCCATTGCCATTAGAGTTTATGGCTACCAGTGGCTCCTCACATTCTACCCAGATCAATCCCAGATAGAATTGCATATTTGGAAATAACTTGGCAACTGAATGAGGCAAACAAAACTCATTTTAGAAAGTATAAGAAACATGCAATTCCTCCATCTGCCCTCAATTTTTTAGATTTCATGGTAACATCTAGAGAAGGGTTGGAATTGATTCTTAATAAGTTGTTGCCTTACAAAATGAAGTATGATAAGATTAGAAAGCATGATCCTGATCATATCATCCATAATGTCACGACACAATATGAACTTGCTACATGCATTCATGAGTTTGATCCTATTGAGGATCTAATTAGAAATTGCTACTCAATTCCAGAAGTCGCACTAATGAGGAAGCAATGGGTCAAAAATTGCATGGTTGAAGAAAGAAAGCGGGGAGCAGATCCTTCCTATAAAGGAGCATATTCAAATATCCAGGATCCAATCCTGAGAATAATGACAATGTTGGATAATACAACTAGTCTATTGGTAAATGTAATATTGAGAATCCCACAGAGGGATGAACCCGATCCTTCTTCACCACATGTAGCAGAGCAACAAGTGCCTAAGAGCATCATACCTTTGCAACAGGTGGCTCCTTCTATTGAATATTTGGTTGATTATCTAATTGCTCCCGATGAGTTCCCAAAGGACTCAAACTTGCTCCAAGTAATGCATCCCCCTAGGAGAGTTGTTGTTGAGAGACTATCCACTGAAAGCAGTGAAACAAAAATCTGGGAAAAAACCCAATTAATCCCAATTTTTAAAAAATCTGCAAGCTGGATATTTTTTCCTCTATTTTTGAAAAAATCTTCAACCTTTTGGTCAATGATTTTTTCCCATTCAAGCGTAAAATTGCCAAAAAGCATTTAAAACCTACAAAAAATGCAAAATAAAGCTACGTTGAATTTTGCACAAAGAAACCATGAGACCAGCGTAGTTTACTATTATAACTTTTGATTGATTTTTTCCAAGCATCCATAAAAACGTTCAAAACACTTGTTTTGGAGCTTTAAGCCATAGCAACAAGAGCAGTGCTTGTTTTGAAGTAAATGCTTTGGTAAACATGTATGAAAATGTGGTAGCATGAACAAGACAATGAACTGTTGAGAATTGCCCTCAAAAGAAATGTGGTTACTTTATTGATTGTTGTCATGGCATTCATCACCATGAGAACACATTCTTGAGGCAATTTAAATCTATAGTTGGAAAACTGGGACTCAGTAGCCCAAAAGGCTCGCATTTAGGGACTGGGGACTCGTACGGTTTCTGGAAAAAGACTTCGGTTAGGACTCGACCGAAAAAACAGTAGTTTGCACGAAACAGAACAAATTAATGCATTTAGAGAACATAAAAGGCTAATTTGATTATCAAAGCACTTTATAATTCAAGATTACACATGTCATATGATCATCAAACACTCAATAATTGAAATCTCATCATTCATAGTCATCAAATACTCATAGTTTCAATGTAGAACAGCATCATAAATTTATAAATGTTTACATATAATCATGTCAAAAAGAGGAAAACATTAACAACCACATATAATCTACATCTTCCTTTTTCCCCTCCCAATGGTACTCAATTTTGTAGGCCTAGAACTAGAAGGTGCCCGTGCTATAGTATCCAAACGAGGACTAGGAGATCGAGAAGGGGAAACATGATATTCGAATGTGTCTTCATCGTCCTCCATGGCATCCAATCTTGCTGCTTCTTCTTCTGCTGTTGCTGCTCTCTCTAATTCAGCAAGATCCTCATCAGTAAGGAAGACATCGGCCTCATCATTTTGTTCATCAATAGTCCATTCACCATATGGATCAATGTCATCCAAGTCGATGGACTCGTGTGAAACACCCTCACTTTTGCCCCTGGTTAGTAGAAGGTTGTCCTTGCTTTGAACAAGCAATCATTGCAGGTCTTCTTGAGAACAAACTCATCCTCTTCTTTATTAATGAATGTTCTCCAGTAAAACTTCAAATTCGTTTCACCGAAAACTAACGCATGGCTGGAAGCCGAAATTTTAGCATAGCTAGCTTTTAGAGGGATTTTGCGCGTGCGTACTTTGCTGTAGTTCTCCACCATGAATCTACAAACATGTTTATAAAATATAGAAGTATTAAGAAATAGAATAAAATGATAAACAATCTATATGAAATCAAGTTCTAATTTCATTTTACACAGTTGTTGTTTTCCTCTCCTTTCAATTGCTTGTTGGGAGGAAAAGAGTCTCCCCCCTCGCACCTTTGTGAACCTTGAATAGATAAAGAAAAAAGTAAAATAAATCACGCAGAAAATTCATAGATAGTCAAGAGGCTCAACATTGCAAATTCATAAATAAGATCACCGGCTTTCGTCTCACTTCAACTCATCGAAGCACTTTATCTCATTTCGGGATGATGCCGCTCTATCAATGCATATGACAAGACCTTCCATGACCTCATCCGCCTTAAATGTGTCCGAGAAGTAGAACTTCGGATTCAAGAAGTAGGCAAAGGCATGGATCGGCTGGTGGAGTTGGTGTGTCCATCTCCGATCAATGATGCGCCATATGATTTCATATTTCCTTTTGTTTCCGCCATAGTAACGTGATATGGCCTCTTTGGCCCTATCCATGGCCTCATAGATGAACCCCATCGGCATGCCATCTCCATCCACCATACGAAGAACCCTCACCAAACGTTCTATCACCTAAAAAAATGAAAACAAATGTTAAATCATAACAAAATTAACCCCTCAAAAAAAAAAACAGCAAATAGATTATCATGTATAATTTATTTTTGTGTGATTGCTACTTACCCCCATCAACTCCTCTCCATTTTTGATGAATGTCTTATCAAAAACTATGGCAACAATCCTCTCCCCTTCAGGTCTATTGGAAAATGTGGACTCCTTCCAAGCATCAAACACGAACATTTGTTTGAGATGATTAATGGCACCAAGAATGCTTTGCAATGTGAGGAAGTGGCTAGCAAATCACTCCAGGTCGCACAAGGTCCTTGCCATTTGTAAATTTCCTCATCAAAGAAAGCACCCAAGTATGGTTGTAGATAAATTTTGTAACACTTTTTGCATCTTCAGCCACACTTTTGACCCATGAAATCTTCCCAATGTCCTCTAGCAATAGGTCTAAGCAATGTGCAGCACATGGAGACCATGCAATTGTGGGATACCTCTCCATAAGTAGTCTACCTGCAGCTACATATGCAGCTGCGTTGTCCGTGATGATTTGGACAGCATTATCAACTCCAACCTCCTGGACCACCCCATCTAATAGATTGCATAAAGTCTCAGCATTTTTAACTTCATGGGAGGCATCTATTGATTTTAGAAACACCAATCCACCATTAGAGGCCACTAAAAAGTTAAGGCGAGTTCTATTTCGTCCATCTGTCCACCCATCAGATAAAATGCTGCAACCTTTTCTTCGCCAAAATTTTTTTGCTCATCAACCACAAACCGTGTATTATTTACGGCTTCCTCTAGCAATGGCCCACTCAAATCTTTAGATGATGGGGTCTTAAACCACTTTCCTGCAACTGTAAGGGCGTTCACCAAACCTTCCCAATATGGGTTGTTTGCAACATTGAAAGGTAGATTATTGTAGTACCAAAAGTTTGCAGCAGCCATCCTATCTTCTTGATGCTTTTCTTTATTCCAACCAGTACCTTCAAGTGAAGGTTGTGCTCCTGGAACATTACGTGGAATAAAATAATTTGGTCCTGATGAAGGACCCTGACTAGCAGTAGAAAAGGAACCATCAGGACTCTCACCAAAAGATGAATGTGGAGCACGGAAGCTTGGACTTGCAACACCATGGGGCATAGAGGGTGTAGATTGGGATTGAGATCCACTCATCACTGCTGTTAGGGCATCTTTTGTTTTTTGTCTTTCCTCTTTCTTAAGCTCATATTCAACAAGAAGGGCCTTCATCTCTCTAATGATCTCAGGAGTAGTATTCTTGCATCCCTCCACATTTTGCCCAAGGATTCTAGCAAGGTGGTATTTTAATCTGTTTATTCCTCCTGTCATCCATTTGTTGCATTCATGACATGTCAATTCACCTTTTTTATTTCCTGGAATTGCATACTTCCATGCAGGGTCTTTTTTTACTCCCTTTGGATTTGAAGACGACATTGTTGTTTCAAGTTCAAAATGAAAAAAAAATCAGCTAGGGTTTGCTAAAAAATCAGCAAATAAATGTGATTCAAAATTTCAAAGTTTCAAACATTTGCAAAAGGAAAAAAATGCAAAACCAAGCTAGAAAGTAGAAACAATAAGAATTAGGCTATTAAGGAAATTAGAAAAAAAATTGGCAGCATTTCCCCTTATTTTTCTTGATTTTTTAAATTTTGAATGCAAAAAAATTGAAGAAAACAAACAAAAAGCAGTGTTAGATCACTTACCTTGCTCTATTTTGACCTTTTTGGTTCATTCTCCCTTCTTCTATCAATCCCAAAGCAATTTGCAGACCTGGTTTTCAAGAGTGACAGTCAAAAAATGAAAAAAAAAGCCAAAAAAAATGTGGGTTTTAACGTTTTGGATATTGCCAGAGTCCACGGGTCAGTCGAGGTCCGGACTTCAGAGTCCGGAGCCAGATTTCGCTGAACTCACGACTCCCGGAGTCCATTGGCGAGTGGACTTCGGCGAGTAGGGACTCGAGTCATGGCCGAAGGAATTACGACCAAAGTCATAAACTATGATCCTAGACAATACGAAGGTGGATTGCTAGTGATGAATTTCTTGAGGCTGGGGATTTTGAGATCCTAAAAGAGTCCAACTTTGATACTCATTTGACTGAACGACTTAGGAGAGGCAACACCCCAAGAGCTTCATCATCAGGACCTGCATCCCTCTAGCATAGCTCTATTTATAGTAGCAACTAGCAAGAGTCATAGGCTACTTTTGATTTTTTTAAACTTTGTACTTAATTTATAGGTTGACTTTGTACAAACTATATTGTAATTGAAATTTTGTCATCTATCAGTTATGCATTGTGAACTAATGCTTTGAAAGATGTGGAAAGCAATGTAATCAACGATATGAATATAAACAATAAAATCTATTTTCTATTATTCATTAGTTAAACTCTCTATTTTATTTTCTCTCTATAACTCTATTGCTATGGAAATGCCTTTTAATTAAAAACAACAATTTTTGTCTCTTATTCTACAAATTTTTTTTAAATCTGATTTTTTCTCAATTTTTTCAAAAGATCTTGAACTTTTGGTTTGCCAATTTTTCCCCAAAAGATTTTTGTTTCTATGACTAAAAGGATGTTGATCAATATCGACACTGGAAATCAAGTGGTTGCTGATATGAGAGGACTTGCATGCTCTAAAGTTTTTGGAATGTCATCAAACTTTGGACAATCTAGGTCTCACTAAGGACAAAAGAAAAGAGATGATCACTGAGTTTGGCAACAAGGTAAACAAAGAATTGGCAAGTTTGACACCTCAAAAGGGAAGAGAACTTGTCAAGAAGGATGGTTGCCTACTATTGTCAGGTTGGGGTATATCATCTACAATTACATTTGATACAACCAAAAGGCAAGAAGTAAACAACCTATGCTAGCATCAAAACGAACAAGCAAATAGAGCTCTATTTTGGCTTAGGCTTCAACCCTAGGCATGAAACCTTGGTCATTTGGTCAATCTTCCTTGAGACAAACAAGCCAAAGGTCATTGAAGACACTAATGAATTGGCAAACAATTTAATTGTCAGGAGAATGAGTGACACCAATGCCTTGCAAGCTGCCACATTGACTATGAATATGACATCATTCATAGAATCTAGAGTAAAAAAGTTGGAAGCGAATTTGAATAAAGTTAATGACCAAAATCTAAAGTTGCAAGAGCACTTGAATGTTGTGTCTGGATTGCTACCTCCTTATCAATCAAGAGTGGGTGAAAAAGAGGATCAAGAGAAGATTGCTCTAAATGTTGAAATCACGCAATTGAAATGAGAGTTAATGAAAAGAGGGAAATAAAAGAGCAAATAAAGAAAGATCAAAAGGAAAAGCTTTCTAAGATGGTTGTCATGTACTTTGAGCCTTCTAGAGGTAACATGGAATGGTTACAATGAAGTCAAAAAAGCCCATATAACTCATATTGTCTTGAAAAATAAGCTACAAGATCTTATTGATACTTTGAATCCAAAGAAACATATGATTAAAAAGATGATGTTAGTGACCAATTTTGACCTATATGCTCAAAGAGAATTGGCAATCATTTATGATATCTTAGAAAATATTGAGGATAATATGGTTATACATCAAAGTTTATAGCTAGCTATGGAGAAATTTGTACAAGACTTTGATGCCCTCAGATATGGCCTCATGCCCAACATCATGAATGAGGAGAGTGAAATAAAAGAATATAGAGTGTGGGGAGCTGAGTTTAGCAGCATTTTACCTCTCATCCTAAGCTACATTTTCATACAGTTTTTAACTACGTTGTCCTCTAACAATGCATCTTTGTGTCCCTTGCTAGTTGGTTGTAATCTTTTTGTCTAATTCTAGGACAGGATTGTCAAATGAAAATGTGACATTTATCCATGGTGTGAAGCTTGTTGCTCCCTTGTTTCTATAAAAGGGAATTCAAGGCCATTTGAAAAGGATTTTGGATCTTAGAATGCAAAAGTTTATGTTTTAGGTCTATACTTATCTAATCTAGGTACTCCAGAGGAGAATTGTATATATAATTGTCATTTTTGTATAGCAAATACAAGTTATGAACATGAGCATACTATGAAAATATTTACAATCAATTGTCTCCTTAATTGTATACATTCATTACACTTACAAATACAAATTGATCAAGGCTCATTTTTGTTCATCTTTGTTGTTTTCTACAAATGAATATTTCTTTATAGCATCTATTCAAATAATAGATTAAAGTGTTGTATTAGAGATATTGAGGGTATGAGTGTTTGCAAGGATTGTTAAGTAGAATGAGTTGTGAATTTCTTAAGGGTATTGTTGTAAGGCAGTGATATATTAGCCTCCACAGAATTTGTTTAAGGTCTGCCATACAAAATCGATTGCATCTCTTTTTTGACTTTGTAACCCTAAGATTAAGGCACTAGTTTGGAATATGAATGATGTTACTCATCCTTGGTCATTCTTTCAAAATCAATTTCCCCTTCATGTTGTAATTTATTTCATAATGTTATCTCTAAGTTCTCAATACCAATAAGCAAAAACTTCCAAGAATCTAGCCAATCAAGTTTGTCTTATTTGTAATTCTTGGTCACTTTAAGAGAGCATATATGTTTGAAAGGAATATCCTAATATGAGTTGTGTGAAATTTCATTAGATATTGTGAAAGATTACCCTCCTAGGCCTTGCAAAGCCTAAAGTGCAGAGGAGAAAATTGTTAAATCCTTCTCTTATTCGTTGGCCAACCCCCTGAAACATTTGAGCGTAAGGGCTGGCTACTTCTTTAGATAGTTTCAGGAATCAATTGGAATCACAAAAACAAACCAAAAGGCTGCATTGACAATAACAACAAATTTGATTGCAAATTGCAAGTACAGTACTTTCCTTCTAACCATGAGGTATTTATAAAGATAAATAGCATAATTCTTAGCTTAAGTTCTAATGCATTGAAGAATATCAATAGTTCAAGGTATATTAGAAGCAAAAACAAAACATGGTTCACATTGTTAGCAACCTTACATTGAATCTAAATCACAAAGTTGTGAGCAATAATAGGCTCTCAAGTAAAGCAAAAAGAATCAAGAAGCTATGCATACTTAACAGACAGTCGAGTTTAGATTCTAGGCATGTAATAGACACGCACAAGAAAAAGATAAAGCTAAAATAGTTTGTTATTTATATAAAAGTTTTTTAACGATTTCAAAACTATCGAAATTTTTTGAAAGTGAAATCAATTTTCATATAGGATTTGGATGAATCAAAGTAATCACAAAGGATTAAAAAATGTTAAGAATCATTGTTTGTAATCTTAGGTGAATATGTTGAATGAAGAATCCACAACTCCACATTCTCACAAGCAGCATATTTTCAATTTGGAAATGTCCCCCAACTTTTCTAGAAACATTTTGTAAACTAAAACCATCACAACTTCCTTGAATTTTTCAATTTACATAAGAAAAACAAGAACCAACCACTCTATTACAACCAAAAAGAAGATAAATGCAACTTGCAATAAAAAAAAAATCACATAAATCAGTATGCCTCAAGGGCACATCCCTAGGGCTTTTAGCATGTCCCTGTAAATGGGTATGTTTTGGGAGCTCAGGGATTGGAATGAAACATCCCCACTCCATGTCCCCAAACACTAAGAAAAAAACAGGGATGCAACTTCAATATGAATAATGTTTCAAGGAACATTCCCAGATCATTGAACACCAACACGGCACAAGGAAGTCCACAAAAAACTGAAGTGATAAAACGGCAGAAAGAAACCCCCTGTGTTTCTATGGGGATGATGACCATGAGCAACGCTCACCTCTTCAGTGTTAAATATGAGATTTACAACCATACCTCATGTTTGTACTAAAACAAGAGCTTTTGAAGAGGAATCGGACACCCATCAAAGCAGATTTTAGATCTCTTTGGGACTTGAAGACCCGATACACCTAAGGGAGTGGCACAATTAGGTACATTTTGTATGACTAATGACCATCACTAAATCACATTTTGTCCAAAGACATGGATTTTTCACAACTTTTTTCTTCAAAACAAGTATAGACCACAACCCCATTGACAAAATAAACACAGATATGAAGAGGCAAGCACTGATATGCATCACATCAATCATGATTATGTTTTCAATCTAAGTTACTAGTTCATCCATCCATGCTCCTGGGTCCAAGTCCAATTTGAACCCAGTTCAAGATCTAGTTCAATGTTGCCAAGGATTTGCACAAGAGGTGGCAAGAACGCTATGGATTCATCCTAGACAAAGCTAGGCAAAGCCATGAAGATACTAGCAGAACCTAACAGATGTACCTGGCAAATATGGGCCCAAAATCAAGTGCCTTGCCCAAAACCCCTACAAATCGCATTTAAATTTTTAAAAACACTCTGATTTTTGGTTTTCTTGACATTTTACTAAAGAAAAACTACACCAACTAGTTACTCTACACTCACACCACCAGGCAAGGCAGGCAAGTCGAGGATGCAGCTGCTTTTCATTGGTGGAAGCAAGGCATGTATCTACAAGCTCATATCGTTGTTCTGCCCACATGGAAACACCTTGTTCATATGGAAAGCAACCAGAGATATGTGGATGTGTGCCCTAGTGAATCTTACATTTTGTCATCTATTTGATTGTCCTAATTTGAATTAATAAAAAGTATTTTTGTCTAGTTTTCATATAATAAGTTTTTAGCTTTCTTTAATTAATAATAGGCTTTTATGAGGGAGATTATTTACTTATTCAGAAACGCTTTTTATTGAAATGATAATTGATATTCGATATTCGTTATTATGTTAATTTACAAAGGGGAGGAATAACCCTTATATAAAGAATTACAAGACGATGTTTCTCAAAAGAAACCATTGTTAACTAAAGCAAATAACTGAAAGTTGCTAAAATAAACTAAAACATAAACATAAGTTACTAAAAGCTAACTGAAATAAACTAAGTTAACTAAAAGTAAACTATCGACTAACTAAAGCTAAGATGACCATTAAATATTACAATTAATACTTTAATACCCTCCCTTAATGGTCATCCTACAAACATAAACCAAGTTTATCCATGATCTTCTGAAAACATATCATCAGTGACTGATAACTAGAGAAGCATAACTGCCTCGCAATTATTAGTCCTTTCCCGTAGAACAATCAAATTTAGACAACGGCACTCAAAAACAAGGAGCATCCTTTGCTTCCAGGTAGTATAACTTTTCCCATTGAACCTCTGGGCACTTTCCAACATGACATTGGTCAAAAGGCATGCATCCATTTTCAAGAAGCCCCAAAATGAGAATTGCAGTCTCAGTAAGCTAGCACAAAACGCTGGACAAATCAAATTTACGACTTCAACTCTGCAAAAGCGGGTTTTCAAAAAACCCTTCAAAACAAAGATTTTTTTTGGAAAGAAACTTTTAAAAAACCTAAAAAGAGCAAAGAAGATTTTCCGAAAAATCAACTTCAAAATTCTACTGAAAAAAAGGCGAAGTTTTTCAGGGCGTCACAAAAAAACTAAAAGAATCAGTAGTCTCTTTTAACAAAGAAGCCCTCAAATCGCCTAAAACCCTTCCCGCAAAATCTTTCAACAACAAAATAGCTAAAATGGCTTTAAAGGTATACGATTTCAAAAAATGGAGTTCACAAGAATCGCGATTTTTTATCTATGCTTTTAAAAAAAATCAGCTAAAACTAAAATTTTATAAAAAAAATCCATCAAAAAAAAAAATAATTTTCCGGTATTTTGGGTTAAGCTGCCAATAAATGGCCAAAGTGCCGGTGCCTACCCGTCGGCTGTGCACCAGCATCTTCGGAGAATTCCCAATTTCCTTTGGAGTCCATGGTAGAGCAGTGAGCGTCGGAATTACTGCTGACCAGGTAGAGTCGCTTCCCTTATGCGACGAATTTGCTACAGGGCCGGTTAGAGTTCGCGTTCGCCGGCTTCAATTGCTACTCCATTTCCAACCTTCCGGCATTAGCATTCAATATTTTAAAAAAAAAAAAAAAAAATGAGCAAAAATATCTAAGAATTTTTTTTAATTCCTTAGGAAAACAACAAATCTTTATTACTAAAAAATCTGCCAAAAAAGTTTGAGCCTAAGCTTTGATACCATGAAATGATAATTGATATTCTTATTTTTTTTAAAGGCAAAAGGCAGAAGCCTATAATATATATATTAATAATAAGAGGAAATAAATACAATAATTATAAAGAAAATATGTTCGAATTGAGGGGAATGTTTGCCCTCAAACAAAAAGAAGTTCCAAAAATGATTCCACATAAGGAATAAGGACTCAAAACCTATCAGACCATTAATAAAGGAGATTAACTATGATCTTGCTGCCATATCTTCAAGAACTTCCTCTCAATGGAGGAACCTGCCAATCCATTGATCGCCAACAAAAATGTTGTAGCATGCTGATTGTGCATTCAGCTCTTCCAAAAAACCATTTTTCCCCAGCAAACATTCTTCACCAAGCACTTCTCTGAGAGCTTGTTCCACCATCGAGCAAAGTACAACAAATGTCTAATGCAGGTAAGAAAGATTGGCAGTCCCAAAGTAGTTACTAAAAATCCTGTGCAAACACTTCATGAATTGTCAAATTAAATGAAGATCATTTAATTTGTGATTGGAGTTTGGCTGCCAATAATTCATTTTCCAAGAAGAGCTAAGTTGAGAGAGAATCAAGCTACACAAAGAAAAGAAATAAATATTAGGAAGAAAGCACAGAAAAAACTATCTTCTTTTGGACGCCTCTATGTCTCAGAACTTTTGCATGAAGCTTAGGATCAAGTCGGGAATCATGGTTTGAGAGAATTTTTTCTCCCTGATGCAAAGTGCAACCTTGATTGGCAAAATGATTTGCAACAAAGTTTGCTTCTTTGTAACATGTATTATTGAAAACTCCTCTGTTTGTGAGAGAATAGATTTAACTTCTTGCAATATGTAATCAATTTTCCAATTCCTATCTTATGGACTTCTGAAAGCCAAAAATGTGTTCATAGAATCCCCTTTAATTTTTTCAAATCTAAGGAAATTGCAAGCCTGACACCATAAAGTAGGGTCTGAGCTTCCACCACATTGTTGGTGTTGTTTGTAATTTTGGCCATCCCTCCTTTAATAACTGATCTATGATGGTTCCTAATGACATACCCAATTCCAGAGATCCCTGGATTTCCTTTTGATGCACCAACAAAATTCAGCTTGCAAACGTTCATAACCGGAGCTTTCCACCTAATTTCTTTCTTGTTTATTGGCTTGCAAGAGTTTACCAATAGGCTTCCTTTGAATGAGAGAGACAAGGATTTCCACTCTGACAATAAAGCACCATCCCATGAAGAGAAAGCTGAATTTAATTTCTTGTGCTTTGATACATGTGCCATGACTACCTATGAAATTGAAGATTCAATTTTTAAGAGAACTACTTTGAATTCATTTCTTTCCTTTCTGAAAATTCTCTTATTTCTTTCCCACCAAATGTTCCATATTAGAATGAAATGTAGGAACTCTAACAAGTTCTGCTCTAAAAACTCAAATTTGGCCTTCTAACATTCCGTCAAGTAGTTGGCATGCAAGGTTTGAGTTCTGATTTTCTGAGTGTATATGTGTTTGTTTTGTTTGCTTTTGAATGATTCCCAATTTTCAGAACATATACCAATACATAGAAATGATAACCAATATCGTGCGTAAACAGATAATGAACATTCAACCCTTCAAAATGATTTTATTGCCACTACATCAGGTTTGATAACAACTTTCCAATGTAGCTATACAACAAATGCACATTTCACAAACATATAGCATGCAATCTCCTTCCACTTATTTTATTGACTGTAAATGCAGCTTATTACCATGTCAATTGAATCATATTGAACATAAAAGCACTGAGATTAATGCAATGATTAAGAAGACTTTTCATGACTCATGAAAGACTATAGCAGCACCGTTTACTCTCAGAACTTCAAAAGACAGTGATCAGATCTTAACATTCAGTTCTAATAGAACATTTCAACATATTGCCTGTCTAATCGATACAAATACTGATATTCTCATTTCATGGCAGACTTAGGAATGTTCAGAAATACAAAAGGAATATATCAGATCAGACCCTTACCACTTAAAATGAATGACTGAAGGACTGATCTTTTCATGAACAAGACTCACAGATTACCACAGTAGTTGCTGCTTAGATTTGTAGCAGATTATGCAGCTAAAGTCATCCACTATGCATAAGGAAATTTGTGTTTAACTTTCTGATCTGGAAATGAACACTTGCCAATATGATTAGAGGCTCAAACTGCTGTAGAACAGGTTCCAGAACATGTGCATCCTCATACCAAACCTGTCCTTCTTCAGTCACCACTCTACAGGCTGAATTAAGCCTTCTAAATTCCAACGTAGTCTCAATCTGAAAACCCACAGCTGCATGTCACTGTAGCGATCACTGTACGCGGGTACTGTTCACGTCGCACTGTAGCAAGACACTGTTCACGCGCACTGTAGCGCGGGTACTGTAGCAACACATTAAATAGCTTGAAACCTGTTTGATAATGGCTGCCAATGAATAACTTAGGTCTGCAATAGATATACCTTTAAACTGCCTCAAACCCTATGTTGATTTTTCACCTGTAAGCTCCAAATGGACTCCTGAATGAAGCCCTCTCAAGCAATAATATCAGCTGGTATTGCACAACCTCAAAATTGCACTAACACTGAAGAATTTTCGTTCTCCAATGCAGAAATGTTAGAAAACCCTAATTGGTTTCCTCTCCAAGCACGAACTCCAAAGACAATTTAATATTCTCAAAAAACATAATGAATTCGAATGCCTTTGATGCCCTTTTATAATTCCTCAAGAAGGT
>VDFB02340366.1:0-35719 GCA_007258455.2 Sequoia sempervirens
AAGCAAGAAGAACAATTAAATTTAGAGTCACAAGACATCATTAAGCAAGAACAAAAACGACCTAACATACAAGAAAATATTGATGAAATCAAAGAGGAAAAGGCATCACTTAATGAAAGCAAAGAGTTTAAGATGGAGGAACACACACTATCCTTTGAACTTCCAAAGATTGAACCATTGATTGATCTTCATAGTAGCATCGTGGATGGACATGCATTGGAAGAAAATATTTTGAGTCACAAGGATAAAAGTGTTGAAGGTATCTCCACAATTCCTATTTCGGCAAAGGAGGGTGAGATCTTTGTTGGTAGCCTAAGGTATGAAAATGATGATCATAGTTCAGATTGGTTGTTTCCTATGTCATTGCAAAATTCTTGTAATCATGGAAAACATGCAAAGAGGGGTGATAGAGTAAGGGATACAACTTGTAGTATAGGGCATGTAGACTCTTTGTTTCAAGTTCCAAACTATATTTGCACATGGGGTCCAAATGATCTCATAAGGATCAAAGTGGATCAGTGTTCACGGTTCATAGATCACTCATAGAATGTCATGTCCCCATTTGGTTCGGGCCCTAATCCTCATTTGGGTGGGTAAATAGTGTCTTTAAATGCTATGTTTTGAATTTAATAATAATTCAGTATTTAAATATAATATTAAATATAAATTTCAAACTATTAAAAATATTATATTGTGATAACTCTGGCCGACCCCTTGGTAGGCACCAAAATTATATTTTAATTTCATGTTGTTCTAGCCGACCTATTGGGTTGGCGTTAAGATTTGGTATTTATATGTGATCGCTGGTTCTTGGTAATTATCACGAATTTGGCAGTGACTGCTATGGCGATCTGCTGAGGGACGTAGCCCCCTTGCGATCACACCTAGGTAGATGAAAACCTTGACTTTGGGAATTCGTGTTATTCCGAGTTTGCTTTATTCCGCCAACACATGATCTTTGAATCGTCGGTTCTATTTGCAGGGAGCTTACCATTGCAAAGATCCCTAGTTATATCTTGGGCGAGCACCATAATTCACTAGTGATTACCATAAGCTTGTTTCGCTTAGCTAATCTAGGACCCGTAAGGCACAGGCACACTCATACCTGCATTATCGCCACTGTGAGGACGCATTGAGTCACATTCTGTGGAGAGTGACACTGTTGGAAGCATTCGAGTCATATTCTGTGGAGTGCGACACTATTGGAGCATTTGAGTCATATCCTGTGGAGCACGGCACGGCTGGAGCATCGCCGAATCAGGGTGGCATGCATTCTCAGACACAAGTATTTCCTCCTAGCTGAAGACAACATCATCTCCTGTGCGTTCATCCAACATTCACTTCGGCTTGGTGAATCGGTCTACAAAGGGGCCGATGAATCATATTATCTTAACTTGCAGTGCCTGGGATGTTTTGTTTCATGTCGCATGATTGTGATCTTCCAGCTTTGGAAGTCTGTGTTGAACAACAATAAGGACTATAAAGATTTGAGTTTGTGATTCGCCTAGTTCAGATAGTAATTACAGTGTGGCTTACTGGAGTATCGTGTTTTACATTTCAGTGAACTATTTCAGTTGTGAGTCAAATTTCTGTTACAAATCAGGACTAATCCCAAGTATTATATGTGCTATAGTACGATCTGAGTCTGAAGCTAAATCTGTTCTAGAAATTAACTATAATTGAGACTGTGTCTTTGCCAGTATATTGCTAAATTGTGTGTGTGAACAGACCAGGTGTCTTATAGTCGTATTAGAGCCATAGACCCTGCTAGCTTGATGGTATTTTATGTGACCAAGTCAAAGAGATCAGTGAGCCATTGAGAGGGAAAGAAGGAAGGCCGAAGCTAAGTCATCCGAAATAGGGGGCAGAGGTAAGATGGCTGATAGAGTTGAGCAATAGGAAACCTTCCTGAGGCAAATGGCTCAAATGCAGGAGCAAATGGCCAAACAACAGGAACACACATCACAAATGATGAGCATGATAACGCAGACCTTGAACACCACGACGAACCCTTTCAGATCTACGCCAAATAATGGCCTAGAAGGCATTCATTCCAATCAAAATGGAATTGGAACTCAGAGCAATAAGGCTAACTGCCCCACACAACCATCATTCCTGCCCAAGAATGGACCTACCAATGGAGAAGAGCAGAAAGAAAAATCGAAACCACAAGACATCACAAAGCAAGAACAAGAGGAGCCCCATAAGCAAGCCGAAGATGGAGATGGCTTGTTGATTCCTAAGGATTATGCACACCGACAACAAATTGATGAAGTGAAGGTGGGGAAGACTCCATTTATTGAAGAGCTCGAAGAAGTGTCCCTGATTCCAAGTGATATCCAAGAAGCAGCCAGCCAAGCGTCGGGTAGGGAGACAATGGAACCATATGATGATGTTACCAGCTACACCGCTGTGGAGGAAGATTTGCATAAGATTGACCCTCACGGGGAGAAACTGCAGGTTTATCATGAAAGCCTTAATGGCATTGGAATGATAAAAGCCATAACTGAAATAAGAGAAGAAAAGTCCAGGGAGGTGGATCAAGAAACATTTGAGTTCCTTTGCTCCAAGATAAATGAGTTTGTTGATTGGTTGATTTGTAATCCCGAAAACGAAACTCCAGATGTGCACATGATGGATCTAGGGAAGGCTGACATGGACAAGGAAGGTAAGGACACTAATCACCTTTATCATTCCGGCTCATGTTGTGGAGATAATAGCACAAATATATTTCAGTTTCGCTGTCATGAAAAACAATTCCATTCAGGGAATGGAGAAGGGTACACAGGGCCCTTTGCCCAAAACTGCCTATACAGTGTGATATGGGACCCAGAGGATTGTTTATCTGTGATAAGGGATATTCATAAGCGTGATACCTTCGATGGAAAGCTGCTAGCTCAGTGCTCTATGTTTATTAATACTGGAAGTTTGGCAACTAGCTTGTCAAACAAAGGTTGTCATAAAAGGAAGTTTATGGGGAATCATCCTAACCACATTATGAAGAATCAAGATTCACAGTTCATAGATCACTCGGTGGGGGATGGCTTAACAAAGAGCAATAGGTGTCATTCTGATTTCGTGACTAAGCTTGGTATGGTGTTTTTGGTATCTAGATTCAAGCAAGCTGGGGTCTCATGATTTACAAGACAATGCAAAGGGAAGAAAAGCGATTGGACACCACATTAAAAGAACAGTTGGTATGCAGGGACCTCTATATCAGAGAACTTGGAGGGATTAGCAAAGCATGGAGCTGGTATTGGGAGCATTTAGAAGAGAGAGAATCTCAAGACATTGGAGAAGGGTTGCATCTGAATGGAAATATCTCTGTGGCGACTGTAAGATCTATGTGGGCCGATAATAAAGTCCAGCAACATAACCAAAGTAAAGGGAAAGAGAGATTTACTAAAGTTTACCTTTCAGCTGTAGCAAACATGTTGCTGTCAGAAGGGCAAAAGAAGAAATTGCATGGGAGTAGGATGGATGCTCTTCAAGGTCGAGAAGGAACAATACAACTACCTGAACAGCAGGGGTGGAAGATAAATCTTAACATGAAGACCTTTGCATCCTTAGAAGTTGAAGATAGGCTACCTTTACTGGATGCAAATTATGAAAATTGTATGATGGGTCTTTCTTGTTGAGAATCACCAACAAATTATGAAAAGGGTTGTAACACTAAAGCAGTCGATGCCTTGGACCCAAATTCATTCTAAGGAATCTCCTCCTAATCAACAAAAAAAGATTTCTTCTATTGCAAGAAAAACTAATGACAACCATAAAAAACTTAGAAGAGAAAATCTTTGCTTCCTATGTAAGGAATCTTGGGAGCCAAGCCACAAGTGTCAGAGTAAAGAAGCGATGACATCAGAAAAGGAGTCAAAGAAAATCTGATGTACAATCAGAAAATAAGGCGAAATATGAGGAATTAAACAGATCAAGGCCACAAAATGAAAAGGTTTCAACTTTCAATAGTTACTATCATTGGTAAGACCTGTTCCCTGCACACATCTTGTGGTCATTCAATATGAAATGCCTATGTATGTTAGTATATCCACTAATATCATATATCCTATATTATCCACATGTGGTTCCATAAAGCCTTTCTGCTCTTTGCAGGAGCTTTACTAGCCAACCTTTTATAAAACCAATAAACATGATTTCTCTCTTATGTTAATGTCAACGTTATTTGTTTGGTACTAACATTCCTTTTTGCTTTGTAATGCCTTAGCAGTCCTGACCACCATAATTGTGCTTAGATATCATTATTCTGTCCTGTGGTTGTATCCTTGAAGAATCATACTGGAGTTGCTTCATACAACAGTGTCAACAGTTTTATCTCAAGGGGTTTCTAAAAGCTAAAATCAATGGTATCTTCTTGCAATAGCAGAATTCAAGAGATTATTATTTATGCTGTCTAGGTTCAATTTAAGATGCATTATTTCTGTTTCAATTGGTATTTAAATAAATAGTGTTTAGCCTATACAGTCCATTGACCAAGTTGGTATGAAGATAGTTTTTGAACCTCTTATTGGACAAAGATAAAGCCCAATACACACCCACACACACACAGATATAATATATAGTAGTGCCTTTGGAACTGTTACTGCAAGCGAAGTTTATGATGTCTTGCTTGAATTTGCCCTTTCTAGAATCAGTTAACTTTAGCTCTCTATTGAATCAATTACAGGTTTTGCCAGTGGAGCTGATACGGTTACCATATCTTGAGAGGCTACATCTAGACAATAATAAACTATCACTTTTGCCCCCAGAGCTTGGAGAGCTTAAATGCTTGAAAGTGCTTAGAGTGGACCATAATATGCTAGTCTCTGTTCCTGGTATGTTGTATTGTATCATGTACTTTTACTTAATACATCTTGTTGTAATTATTTCATTAATGGGACTGTAGATTTAATTTGCCAGTGTGACCTAAATCAGAATAGTATATAATGCATAGAAGCAAAAATCTTTTGGGGAGAAAAATGAGATTTTTCATAACATAGAAAAATGCAAAAAAAGAAGAGAAAAACCTGCAGTTTTGTAAATTTAAAGGCATTTGATAGCATAGAGATATAGATAGCAAATAAAAATGAGAGTTTAGCCTACGAATTGTGGACTATAATTTTTTTTAATTATTTTCATATCACTAATTATGTTGCATTGCACAATGCATACTTCATAGTGGATCAATGATAACTTGGAATTAATAGTTTTGAAAATTTCAATTACAATCATAGTTCCATGTAGTTTCCTGACAGGGAGGTGGGGATGGGTTTTAGGGACAAGGGGACCAAGGGCCTAAGTTTGGGGATTGGTGGGCGGATGGCAGCACAGGGGTGTCGAGGCAGCTGGGGGGTGTCACAAATACATATAATACTTGAAAAATAGTTATAAAAAGATGTGTAAGGAATAAGTATAAGAATTTCAAATGAAACTTTGGCATACCAAGTAAAGTTCAAACAAATAAACATTAAAAAACATGGCAATAATTGTAAAAAACATTAATAATGGTGGGTAGATGTTTGGGGGCAAATTAGGAATAAGTATAAGAATTGCAAATGAAACTTTGGCATACTAAGTAAAAGTTTAAACTAATAAACATTAAAAACATGTCAATGATTGCATTGAACATTAACAATGGAGGGTGGAGGTTTGGGGGCAGCCGCTTTGATGTTCCTTTATCGCTTTCAAATAAAATAAAAATTGTATTGGCTCCCTTTTGAAATCGTATTGGGGCCAAAAGAAATATTATGAAAGATTTGAAGCAAGGATCTTCCATACTATGTATGGCTTCACAAAACATAAACTCATTAAATATAAATAGCTCCTCCCTGATCATAATATTCAGCTCCTCAACGATTATCATTAAGAAAATGAAATACAGCCACATAATATAAAGAAATATTAACCACCGGCTAATACCAAAATAATATTCTGGAATTTACAACAGCTGATAATTGTAATTATCAAATTGGAATATTAAATTGTTGAAACACACAAATTGAATTAAATTATGAAATTATTTCCTTAGTTTGAAAAAAGAGGGATGTGATAGCCTAGATTGAAAAAGGAAAGCAAATCTAAAGCAAAGGAAAGCCCTTTTGTAGGCTATTTTAAGCATCTATTGCCTGTTTTTTAGAAGGATAGGTTTAGGGTTGTTTAAAGCATTATTTTTTCTTAGAATCTTCTCCTAAGAGAGCTTATGAATAAGTGCCTTGAGAACATCAAATGTAACAAGAATTTGTGTTAAGCTTATGCTACTGAAATTTTCATCTAGGTTTTAGAGTTAGAATTATATGTTGTGGTTGTGCAAGTTTCACAAGTCGAGTAATTAAAAAAATCCTTGTTTAACTTTGTGTGAAATCAATTTTCTACATTGTGGAGTACCTTTGTATGCTTTAGAGTGGTTGCTTGCTTTCAATCTTGTTCATTGTCAGTTGCTGTTATAAGCGATGAGCACATGATTATACTGAGGGGAGGTAGGGGGGATAGGGGGGGCGGTGGGGTGTGGGGGTGAATCAGTATAATACGATCTTTTACCAATTTAAAACTTTATCAATCACAATAGCATCATTTACTCAACATCAATAATTATGCACATGAGAAGAACACAATAACACATGATATTTATATGGAAACCCTAGAAAACCACAGCAAAAATATTGCTTTTATTAAACTTCTTTTTAAAAATTCTAGAGGCACCAACCCCTCATTTAATTTGTGAGCACCAACTCACTAGAGGTACCAACCCCTCATTCAATTTGTGAGCACCAACCCACTAGAGGCACCAACTCCTCATTCAATTTGTGAGCACCAACCCACTATGGAACAAGATCAATTTCTCCTTGCGAATCTGTATCTTCTTTTTCTTCTCTAGATCTGCCACAAATTTCTCCTCTATATCTGCACTATCTTTTCTTCTATCTCTGCGAAGATTTTTTTTTTAAATATATTTTCCCAAACTCTTCCTTTATTTCTGCAAGATCTTTTTCTTTATCTCAGCACAATCTTCTTCTATATCTGCATGGATCTATCTTTTATATCTTCCACAAATATGACTTTTATCCTCACTCATAAATGCTTCAACATTTGAATAATCTTCATATTTCATTCCCTTTCAAATCTGCATTATTTCTTCTGACAAATATTTCCTTCTTACCTTCCATATGCAGATCTGTAAGTGTGGATATAATATATCTTTTATTCCACTACACATATTTTTGTTCAAATAATATTGTATTTCTTCATATATTCATTTGATATATTTTTATTTTTCCACATGAGATCTGTTCTAAAATTCTTCTATGAATCGAATAATGTTTCATTATATATTACGTCCACATCTAACTTCAAATTTCCATGCCTTTATATATTCTATCGCACCACTTTATGAATGGAGGTGACTCTAACAAAAGGGACGAATTATTTAGTTTTTAGTGCTGTCTTTGGTAACTTTATCGCTGCCTTAGGACATTTTTGTCTTATCTGATCTTTGTCTTATATTGTTGACTTTCTTTAGCTACTCTTTTCAATCGCTGCTCATTAAGACATAATAATCTCTCTTTTAATCTCTGTTTGCTGTCCCCTTCTGCACCTTCTTAGATATAGTAATCGCTTCTATTCATTAATTATGATCGCTGCTCCCTCATTTCATTAATTATATTCACTGCCTTATGAAATATAATTGCTGCATTTCATGTTAATTGCTGCCCATAAATCTGCTCATAAAGCCTTTTCAGATCTTCTCATAAACCTCATCCAGGTCTTCTTTATTATCTCATATTCTTCGTTGAATGATCTTAGTATCCATTCTAATAACATTGACTTCAAGATGAGGATCGGCCTAAGGGAGATGGTGATTTAAAATACTATAAGATTGTTTATTCCTCCAAATATAGATGCAATATCAATGTTGCATGAAGTCGACCATCATTTGATACTTTGACAATGATTTCCTTCTTGCCCATATTTGACATGGATTTCATTTGACATCAATGATAATGATGGCAACTATTTTGTCTATCAATCTTAGCTTTATGAACTCTTTGACATCATTGACAACTTCCAATTGTCTATATACTCTTGACATCAATGACAATATGTCTTTTCACCTTTGACATCAATGACAACTTTTCCAACAATAAGTATTGTGTTTCTTGTTCATTTCAATCCAATTGTTTGATGTGTATCTAGTAATCTCTACTTTAGTCATTGGAAAATATAAATGTTTAAATTCATGTTATCGTTTGGTTGCAGAAATGAAAAACCTTGTGGTGAAATAAGTACTCTTAGACTTTTGATCGTACCTCTGAGATCAAAGATAGGTCTAGATTGTTTCTTTCAAGTATTTTGTTTATATGCAAAACCCTAGAAAGTTATTTGTATAGTGTATATAATTTGCAATCTAGTTTACCTGGTTGAGGTTTTAGCAATAGCTTGCCTAGCTATAACTTTTATGTTTTGTGTTATCATGAAGGTGACCAATCAAAATATTAACATCACCCAACCCAAAAAATAAGGACTGGGATGATTATACGGATTCCAACCTAGCTTATCTATCAACTTCTTTGAAATTAGATTCGCTTGAGAGTAAAAATCAGAAAGACCATCAACTTTAGACCTCTTATTCAGGATGTTATTATGGAAGAGATTAGCTAGCTAACTTTCATCCCAGGTCTCATTGCTATTCAAACATACCTCTTTATGAATGAAGGTACAAACTAGCATCTCAAACACCTTTTAATTGCACACAATTTCCTTACCTTGGATTGAAGTTATAGCTTTCTTTCCCTTTTTCTTTCTAAAGAATGCAATTCCAAATGCATTTCTAACAAACCTCATTTGTGTAGCCATCAACATCGCAATGCCTACAATGTTTTTCAGTATCCTTCTTAGCAAAATTAATAGTAGGGTTATGCTTACCCTTCCATATACCCTTTCTGTATGGCTTAGAAAAGGAACCACCATGACCACCTTATTGTTTTTGTTGATTAGAAATGGAAGATGAACCCTTATTGTCGTCCATTGAAGGATGTGAGCTTGAGAACAAGCCATATCAACGTCTGTAGTCTTGGACATCAAAACAGGCCTCTTTATGTGACTGTGCAGCCGGCCTACATACTTCATTAGTACTTCACTATACAACTCATCTTTTCCATTTGAAGAATGTGAGCTTGAGAACAAGCCTCATCAATGTCTGTAGTCTTGGACATCAAAGCGGGCCTCTTTATGGACTGTACAGCCAGCCTACATACTTCATTAGTACTTCACTATACAACTCATCTTTTCCATTTGCACTATTTTTCTTCAAAATTTACTTGTATAAGCTTGCATACTTTGGCCTTGTTTTTCTTCCATTATTCTCAATCAACATACCTATCCTCTTTATAACAAATAGGATAAAACAGTCTCTTAAGAAAAGTTTTGGAATCATCCCATATATTAATTGGTGGTAACTTTCTTTTAGGTAAGGAATGAGCATAACTATTAAATCAAGTCAAAACATGACTACCTAGCTTCAGTCCTGCAAAAGAAATTTGTTTCTCATCATTAATGAGGTACAAACTGAAATATCTCCCATTTTTTAGTTGGTGGTAGTTTTCTTATAGTCAAGGAATGAGCTTAACTATCAGATCAAATTAAAGCATGACTACCTAGCTTCAATCTTTCAAAAGAAATTTGCTGCTCTTCATTAATTAGGTACAGACTGAAGTACAACTGTGATTGAGCTAGCCAATGGTCAAGTTTTTTATCATCAATTTCATCCTCGTAGGGATGAGTTTCTATTTTGGTCTCCACTCTAAATGAAGATGGGGCTTGGTTGGTATGGGGTACCTTCTTCTTTGGTTCTCGAGTCTTTAATTCTTTACTTGCCTTTGGAATTGCCAAAGAAACTCCTGGCCTGTTCATGATTCTCCATGAACTTCTCCTATCTTTCAATCTTCCCCAAGGAAGCAAGATGTATTGGCTACATCCTTCTCCAACTTGCTGAGTCTTTCTTCACCATCTAGAGGCATTTATCCTTTTTCAAAAGCCATGCTTTTGATTTTTCTATTCCATTTTCTTATGGGTATGTCATGCTGAAAAGGAAACAAAATACCTTCTCCTCTAGAACTAGCTGATCTAGCGAGGGGCATAAAACTGCAAAACTGTCAAGTCACACAACACACAAAGTCACACCAAAAGGAACACAAAACCATGCTCCGATGCTAATATGACCCATAATTAGTGTGGATGTTCCACTACTTAGCTCACCAATATAAAAACATACTTATTCACAATGTGCTTTGATTGATTTAGTTGTTGTTGATTGATTTCATTTGGATGTTAAGTGCAACCAAACATAACAGAAGAAAACATCAACAAATATGAGTGAAAAAACAAGAGTATACACAATGTTTATCTTGGGAATACCCAAAATATGTGAAAATTCTAGAAGAGTCGATGCATCTACTTGTCATGCCATTATCTTCTTAAGCTTTTACAAAGGTTTGCTGCCTTCTTGAGGCCTTCATGGACATTGTACACATCCAAGAGTACACCCAAACACCTATGCAGCTTTGCTATATCTCTCTAACCTTTTAATAACTCAACAAATTCAAACGAGTCAAGACCACTAGTTGAAGCAACTCAAGTACAATATGGTTTGTTGCTACAAAAGGAACCCCCTTAGAATGTCCTCTTGGGGATAATGTAAATGAGTTACAAGACAACTTCAAAGGGAAGCTCAAAGGTCTCTAGAATTCAAAAGATGGAATTTCAAAATGTAGGGTTTTTTGTTTTGTTCTATATGGGATGGTTTTGGCTGTAAATGAAACTGTCTTGAGTGTTGACTGTTACTGATGCATTCAACCTTAGTCAAAATGATATGAAATTTTTGGCTGGGGTTGAATACGTCATTGATACCTGTTTCTCACCATGAAATCATTCTCCTAAGTGTGCAGATCACTCAGGTGACTTCTATACCTATTTTCTTCTCACAATTTCCCTAGAAACTTTGTAAATGATGTTTTCCTTAGAAAAATGAATCTGCTAAGTGTCTTGTAATTTGAAAGTCTTCAAGAATATTGATAAGTGGTAGTGTCAGCTGATTTATCTAACTTGCTTGATCAATTCTGGATCAGACTAGGCACCTAAAAGGGTATTTTCATAATCATTAGGTTGCTCCCATTCAGTTCCTCCCATATTCATTATGGTTCAATCTGGTAGTGGCTATACAGGTGTTAAGTTGATGCAAATCCTAGCATAATTCACAAATTTTCGATGTTTTTGTCAATTTTTATGCAGCAATGTATTCCCACATAACAGATCCTACTCTTTCTAGGAAAGTTTCATACCAGTATCCAGTTAGGAGAAGGGGATGGTGAATCCAAATTATTACCACAATGGTAAATATTTATTGGTATTAAAGGCAGGGGCCCCATTGGTTTAATGAAAAGACCAGATTCGTTCATGAACCAAGGTCCTTCTTGAGAGATGAGGTCAGGGGGAGGGATGAGGCCATAACCTTGATGAGAGAGGAAGGGCATATCAGTCTCAAGTGAAGGAAGGAGCCGAGCTCTAGCAGGTTTGAGGGAAAGAGAAGGGGCAGATCAATTGTAGGCATGTGAGCAGAGTGTGCTACTTTTTCATTGAGTTTTATCTCTAAGCTTGAAGAGAACTCTTACATCTATTTAGTTATTGAGTTTATTAAATACATTAGAGTTATTTGCATTATTTTAGTTGACAGAATCAGACTGGAAATATTTTGCTACTTCTCATTACAGTTAAATAAAAATATTTGTCATATGCAAATTTGTGTCCAGTAGCTTAATCATCTATCTTTTTGGTCATATCCAAGCAGTTGAACTGAGGCAATGTGTTGGCCTGATTGAATTATCTCTTGAGCATAACAAGCTGGTGCGCCCTCTTCTTGATTTCAGGTTGTCTATCAACTTTGTTTCTTGTAGAGATGGGGTATTGAATCTTTGAAGGGATAGAATTAATTTTTACAAGAATAAAACATGTAATGTTTTGCATGAAACATGCTTTGATATTAAGTACCTGTAAAATCAGTTTTGATTATCATTGTTTCCTTGGACATGATTTCAGGGCCATGTCAGAATTACGAGTATTGCGTCTGTTTGGGAATCCTCTTGAATTTTTGCCCGAGATTTTGCCATTATCCAATCTTCGTCACTTGTCACTAGCCAATGTTCGAATAGAGGGTAATCAAAATTTATCCTCAGTGGATGTTGATATAGAGGTAAAGTCATGAGGAAAAAAATTCTTAAGCTGAAAGGGTTCTTGTTCTTTGGTGTCACTTAAGACATTGAATAACATCTGTGATTGTAGTTGCAGACAGAGAACAGCTCTTACTTTGTTGCTTCAAGACACAAACTCAGTGCCTTCTTTTCCCTTGTTTTTCGATTCTCATCATGTCAACATCCTCTTCTTGCCTCGGCTTTGGCCAAAATCACTGAAGATAGCAACAATCGCAATGCAATTGGCAGAGATGAGAATGCTGTGCGGCAACTAATAAGCATGTTGAATAGCGACAATCGCCATGTGGTATGTTGACATGCTTGATATTGTTCCTAAAGAAGTAACATTATTTGTAATTTCCGAGATGAAATACTTTGAGTAATGTATGAAGTAAAATATGCCATGAATAATCATTGAATATGATTTTAATTATAAAGGTAAAATATGTAATGGACTCCAAAATTTTTAAAGATCAAACATTTTGTTTTTGATTCTGAACTGATGTATATGCGAAAATAGATAACTATTTCTAATCTTTATGGTAGAAACAAAGTCCCCCAGAGTATTTCATCTGAGATAAATTCATCTTTGTAGGTAAAGCAGGCTTGCTCAGCTCTCTCTTCGTTGGCTTCAGATACTTCTTTGGCAATGCTATTGATGAAAGCTGATATAATGCAGCCCATTGAATCAGTTTTGAAGTCAGTTGTTCTGGAAGAGCTCATTTCAGTGTTACATGTTGTGGTGAATATGGCATTTGCTTCTGACGTTGTGGCTTCTAAAATGCTAACTAAGGAAGTTTTGAAATCCTTGAAGCTGTTATGTGCACATGAAAATATTGAGGCAAGATTCCAAAAAATGCTTGTCTTGGTTTTGGCATGTTGTTGAATGCCATCTTTAATTTCAACTTGTCTTGTTTTTATAGGAACTCAACCTGATTTTTGTAAATGCCAAACTGTAACCAGGTTCAGCAATTAGCGCTATTGGCTGTTGGCAATTTAGCGTTTTGCTGGGAGAATCGGCGGACTTTAGTTGCATCAGAAAGCTTGCGTGAACTTCTCCTTCGCCTGACAGTTGGACCTGCATCTTGTGTATCCAAAGCTGCTGGACGTGCATTAGCTATCCTGGGTGTGTTCAGATAGTTGCAGATAAGATCTTTGGCATTAATTGAATGCTATAGATTAGGATTTGAGAAACATTTGCTGATTCTAATATGCTTTTCAGGAGAGAATGAGTATCTGCGACGAGCAATAAGAGGGCGACCTGTAGGAAAACAGGGGTTACGTGTATTATCAATGGATGGAGGTGGAATGCGAGGTCTAGCTACTGTCCAGATGCTTCGAAGGATAGAGCAAGGAACTGGGAAGCGTATTCATGAAATCTTTGACCTTATATGTGGTACTTCCACAGGTGGAATGCTAGCAATTGCTCTTGGAATCAAACGCTTGAGTTTAGATCAGTGTGAAGAAATTTATAAAAAGCTTGGTGTGTGTTAGCTTTACCTAATTCTATGGAATTTTTCAAGGCTTTCTTTTATGTTGGAAAATATGCATTATTGTAGCATAGAAATTAACACTTATCTATTTTTCAGGAAAGCTGGTATTTGCCGAGCCTATAACAAAGGATAATGAAGCTGCAACCTGGAGAGAGAAGTTAGATCAATTGTATAAAAGTTCTTCACAGAATTTTCGTGTTGTGGTTCATGGATCTAAAGTAATATTTCTTACTACTGCTTTCATCTCGTTGTCCTGGTTTCAATTCTGTTGGAACAGGAAATTTGTATTCTTATTGCAAATTATGTTTGCAGCACAATGCAGATCAGTTTGAGAGATTATTGAAAGAGATGTGTGCAGATGAAGATGGAGATCTTTTAATTGATTCAGCTGTAAGGAATATTCCTAAGGTTTTTGTTGTTTCAACACTTGTCAGTGTAATCCCAGCACAGCCTTTCGTGTTTAGAAACTACCAGGTAATGAATTCCAAGGCCACATATCAATTCTTTTTATTCATAGGTGTACATAAAGCATTATAATTTCTCGATAATAAATGATTGCAGTGAATGAGTGAGACTGTTGCATTTAATATTTTTGGAAAAAGAAATCAAGTAAATAACACATTTTTAGTCCTGAAGTGTAGAACTGAAAAGCAAGATCTTGAAATTATAAAGATTATCTATCTGGTAAAGTCATAAACAAAACCTGCAAACAAGTACCAAGAATGGCATCATTTGATTTGTCAACGTCGTGATCATTCAACAGGGACAGTTGTCTTAGTTCTCCTGCTTCATCATTGTCTTTGAATAGCATTCTCAAATTAGTTGTCAAACAAGCTTAACTATTGTGTTCTAGTCATTGCTGATATATGCATCTATGCTTCTAGGGGGCTGCTTGTTGTCCACTCAAGAAAATGACATGTTTATAACTGTGTACATATCTATCAGATTGAATCTTTAACAATTTGTGTAATTAGTCTAGAAGATTAAATATTAACTCTTGTTCCAGAAATTAAAATTTTTCCTTTTTTCAAAATATTTTATGGAATATGCAAGAATGAAAGGTGTTTGACATCAACTGCTTTGCTGGACCTCCTTAATGATGTTGTTTTGGTGTCATTTTGTAATTTAAATTTGCAGTACCCTCCTGGTACACCAGAGACAACACCATGGACAACAGAAGGACCAACTGCAAGTGTGTCAGGGACACCTGCAACAGCTGCTCCTCTGGCAACTCAAATAGGGCAGAGACGTAGTGCTTTCATTGGAAGCTGTAAGCACCATGTATGGGAGGCTATCAGAGCCTCCTCTGCAGCTCCATATTATCTGGATGACTTTGCCGAGGGTAAGAGATAGGTGTGAACCCTATTGACTGGTTGACATATTTCATATTTTAGAGGTGCTGGATGATTTCATATTCCTTGCTTTTCTGCAGCTTTTTACCATAATTTAGGCCTTGGGATCAATTTTATTGCCAAGTTGATGGATTGTTTGTTATTTTTTTATATTTATGATAGTTATGGCACTTGGAATGTTAGTTTTATAAGATTTCTTTCTAGACTTTGATTTGATTTTGGAACCAAACAAAGTATGTAATTCAAAATCAATAGAGCTTGGTACCCTTAGCCTAAGAATCTGCTGAATCCTGCACCATTTGAAGGACAAGGTCATTGCTTCCTCCATGGACCTGGTCTCCAATTGCTACCAATCCTTTGAAAATGTAACTGCCCTAGATGCAACAAAACCCAACATTGATGAATTCAGAGGATTCATGCAATATCAAACAAAAAGGATGATCAGCTAACACAAATTTCAAGCCAAGAATGAGAATGGCCTCTACTTAAAGATAGTAAATCCCCCAAAAATTTGTTTCAATCTTTTATTTATGCTCAAGGAAAAAGCCCTGATTTATCACTTTTGGGTGTCTTTCCTAGACCTAGAACAATAAATTCCTTGATCTAAGAAATTTGGAAACCTATGGATACAGTGGAGACTTTGATGATAGCTGAAGTATACTTCATGGTTGGCTTCATCTTGAAGTAAGAAACATCATTTTTAATTTTTAAGGAGGCCTGTGATTCTACAACAAATCAGGGTTCTTCAGGAAACATCTGGCCCTTGTTTTCAACCCAACTGAAGGCCTTCCAAGCACTGCCCCTTTCTGGGGTTGCCCTGCTGACTGAATATTGGTAAGATGAAGCATTAGGAAAACAGGAGCAGCCATAGAAAAATATGTTACACTGTCATGACCTTTGATATGACCAGAAACCTAAGATAAGAGTTCTAAACAATGTCTGTATCTGTGTCAATTCTGATCTCAATAAGCTCTCCCTGATAGAATAATCTTGGATTTAGATGGAATACACTAGAAAAGTCACTTGACTATGAAAATATTCCTTTTCCCTATAAACCATGCCATGAACATGACAATCTGGCAAGAATGAGTCCCCTTCAAGAGAGTCAAGAGTGCTCAGCTCCAGTAAGGGCAAGACAAAAGCAATACCTAAACCTGGAGAAGAATTTGCAAACCCTAGCACCTGCAAAACAACCACATAACAACATATATCAAAAATAAGTTCAGGACAGCATATTCTAGGAAAGGAAAAGAGCAAAACATTCCAGTCAATCAGGTCCCAATAGCAAATTCCTTTTTCTGCTTTGGACATGATGGAAGACATAGACCAAGGTAATACTTATAGGAAACCATAACAAGCAAAGATGCGAGACTGGCTTAGAAAATAAATAAGTCTTTCTCTCAGGTCCTTCAAAATCTGATTTCCTTAAGAGGCACAACCAAACCACAAGGGACTATAAACAAGAGCAAAAGGATTGCAAATAAGGAACAATTCTGCAGATTTAGTCCCAAATAGCAGCCAATGGGACAGCAAATGCCAGGAAGTTCAAAGAAAGAGAAAGCTCAATTATGATCTGATTCAACACAATCCCGCTATAGAGGGATCCAGCTACACAAAGACCATAAAGATTTGGACTCCCAAGAGCAATAATAGTCACAAGGACGTGGATCTGAAAATCTTAGAGACTACTCAACAATGTATATTTTATTATTGGGTATAAGGGTAACAGGTGTCCCCAATAAGCAACACCTGCTACAGGTAAAATCAAAGAAGGGGAAGTTGATATTGTTTTCTTATAGGAAACAACCAAACCTGGTTGTACAAAGAAGACCAATTTCTGGGGACTACAGGGCAGCAAACAAATGCATTACTGTGCATAGAGTAAGTTAACAATTCTATGGAACGCACAAAGACATGTTCTAAATTCTCATATCTCTCTCTCATGGTGGGTGGTTAGGATATTCACATCTTTAAAACAAAATATACAGTTATTTATAGTGAATATATACATTCTAACAATAGGGAATCAAAGAATCTGACATCTAGATCAACTAAAGAGAAGGGCTGTGATGAATGCTACCCTCCCCTCATTCTTATTGGGGATTTTAACAGGATCAAAACACAAGAAAAATAAAAAGGCAATTCAAGATTTACCAAAAGATTTCATTTTCAAAATGGGAATGATTGACATGTATTATGGGAAGATCTTTACACTTGGACAGATAAGAGAAATAGACAGGGCCATAGAGTAGAGAAGCTAGACAAAATTCTCGTATCACGCCTCTCCACACAGTCAACAATGCTGTTCAAGGAACCAAGCTCTTTGATTATGGGCCAATCGCATTAAGTGTCGAACCAGTAATAAGGAAGCCAAGGATCTCTTTCAGATTTGAAATTATATAGCTTACAGATCTCAACTTAATAGAAAAGATCAAAGAATTGCAGGTATATGCTCAAAAATTACAAGGAACAAGAAAGCTCAAACATGTGAGAAGCAAAATTGCTGATTGGAAGAAATATGAGTTCAGAAACAAATTTGAAGCCAGCAGAAAGGTGCAACCAATCTAAGGAATGCACAAAAAAGAATACAGGAACAAGAAATCATGTAATGTATCTGGATTGAGGAGCAGTCACTCATATAAGCACTAGCAGTTTTACAAAGCAAAGTTGTTTTGGCATTAGAGATCTAGAGAAAAATGGATTTGGTTTGGATAATTTTAACATGACCTACTTCAACAGATGTTTTGAAACATATAGAAACAATCAAAATTAGATGCAACATGAGGATGGCTGCATAATTACTTGTAAGATTTGGCTATGGAGATAGCCAACAAAGATCAAGGAGCTTCAATGAAAGCACAAAAGAGACCCAAAATGAGAGAATAGTTCTATTCGATCAAAGGATGCGAATATATAATTCTAGATTACAAGAGATTAGATTTTGCTTAAATGAGAGTTACTAGTGGGTATGGATAGGATACATTACCAATAGATGTGAATGTACAACCAATGTGGGGAAAAGGAGACATAGTCACTTTTGTGTAGTACAACTCTACCAAACAGGGAAGTACAAGTCACATGATGCAAATGCAACCTCCTTAGGTAGATACTTACCTAAACAAGCTTATCCTATCCTAGGTGCACATATACAATAAAGTAATTAAGTTAATTAACTAAATGCAAGAAAATAAATATGCACCAACATTATTGACCCTATAGAAATGGTCTCATATGCAACATAATACTATAATAAGCATGCATTGGAGGACGTCCAGGTCGGCCAGAAATAATCAAGAATATATCCCAAAATTAATAGATGAAAGAGTCAATGAAACTATAAGTTATAACAGTGATTGTTAGTGAAGAAGAGCTAAGGAGATTGCTCTTCTCCTTCAACCATGGGTAAGGCAATGGGAATAGATGGCTTGTTTACTCTTCTTCCAAAGCATTTGGGATTCCCTCAAAGATGATCTCATTGAGGTCATTGAAGAAATTTGAATGAATAGATGAATGCTTGTTATACCCATGCGGAATTTTTTGTATCATGACTAATTGCAAGCCAACTTATTCTCTTTTAACAAGAGTCATGTTTCAAACTTTGTTTGTTTGTCTATGCCATTTCTGTCATCTCTTGTTTGTGTCTTTGCAGGTCAAAGGAAAGAGCTTTCAAAAATATTGATTGTGATAGGGAATGAATAGTAGAGGAAAGAGGCAAAATCACTAAGGCATGGATATACGTATCTTAGAAGCTAAATGTGTGCTACAAGGAATGAAGATATGTTTTGTTTCAAGTCAGAAATTGCAGCTAGTAGAGAGTGAAGTGTGCCACTGGTACAATGAACACACATTAGTTGATTTCAGACTTTTCAACTATATGCGTGAACATTCATCATTGGAAGGAACTTTTATTTTAAGTATTAAAAAGTTACACCTACACTTACAGGCACATTCCATTGAAGAGACAAGCAGAAATTCAGTCAGAAATTTGCAGTCACAAAGCTAGGCGTGTGCCATATAAGAGCACAATGAGTTATGGTTTTAGGTAAAAGCTTGTCTTTTCATTGTTTGGCACACTTGGACTTAGCAATTACTTGGCTGATTCAAACTTTTTAAAAATTCAGGACTCTGCAAAAATTAAGCAATAACTTAGCAAATTTATTGAACATTAAAAATACACTAATTTTTTAAAACATTCTTTAAAAACATGTATACTACTGAATTTATGGACCATAATACTGATTTTCTTCATATATATAGATCAAAATTAGATTCAATACACTTAATAGACTAAAAAATGAGTTCAAAGTTTCAATACATATGAACTTCAATTTTTAATATCAACAAAAATTACAAAGCATAAATTTCTTCTACAACTAAAGTTCAGAAAAGTCTACTGCTGCTGTGTGGGTGTCATGGAAGTGAATGGTATAGCTGTAGTATCCTCAATAGGAGCCTCAGGCATAGGACCAAGTTGTGTATGTGGTGAACTTGCCTGTGATGGTTTGCTAAACTTGTCTTCTGCTTCCTCATATGCTACCACATTTGCTTGCCATTTGTCTACATCCCTCTTCATATCAATGATCTCATCAGATGTAAAGAGTAGATCTACAACCTCAACAACCCGATCTGAATTTGAATCAATGTCATTGAGGTCAAGCTTATGATGTGTTTCTTTTCCTTGTACTTTCTTTTCATATAGCTGTGTCATGTTCCCTCGCATGATCACAAACTGATCCGTCTACACTGAGAAACGAAGGCATAAACAATCACTCACAATAAAACCAGACTGAAGGCATTAAGAAAAAAAGTTTGATTATTAGAGAATAATCAGCGATAATACTGAGGATAATAAACGTTAATTCTTTATTCCCTAAAGCGATGATTAGTTAAGGTCACTCGCCAACAGATGTGTCTCTTGGGACGAATACATACCTTGAAAGGAGACGTCCCTCAGCCACCAAAAGGTATAAGAAGAGACAATGCACAGTAGCAAAAGCATCAAATAAAATAAGGAAGAAATACAAGGAAGGAAAAGTAAGGAGCAGCCAAGGAAGAGATTCTGAGATCACGCGACCATACCAGGTGTATTACTGCTTATCAAGTAAGATAAATTTATGTTCAATGATGTAGATTGACCTGTTGTATCGGCATTAATTAGTCACTTCCTTACAGCATTCTGACTCTTAGAATAGAAATCTGTTTATCTGTATAATTTGCTCGAATTTATTTATGATAGCTGTCCATTTACAATAGCCAACTGATTATATGTGTATACCATTGATATATTTATAACAATCAGACTTTTACATAGACAATTGACTGCTTAAGTACATTGACTTGTGGTTCCTTTAGCACACTAACCTATATATATATATAGATGCACTGAATTGATAATTAATGAAGTGTCTATATCTATCTCTACATGTTAATACTTGAGTCTTTGAAACTGATTGTAAACCCCTTGGGGAAGAGGGCCTGAGAAGAGCGGTGCAGTTCACTTACAGTCTGCCCGATCCCGGACAAGTGATGAGCCATGGAGGAGTGGAAATACCACTTACAGTCCGCTCAAAACTAAATGGAAATGATGGGCCATGGAGGGGTGAAAACGCCAAGGCCGCCTATAAACTCCGCCGTTCCACAAGGGGCAAGTGTTTTCCAAGGCAGGGGCATGGTTGGGGAAAGCAGGTACAAGTCACCAATAGGGAGTGTTGTGGTATACAACCTCTTAGGTTGGTATATGGCTTTGGGTGGACCCACCATGTCACTCCTCTTAGTTCACCATAGGATTGCATTATTAATAATCTATAAATATGTCGCAATGGAATTGATGTTAACAAAATATATATGTATTGTTTGGCAATGTTGTTCCTATGTTGTATGCAGGTTTCAATCAAGAACTCCACCGACAAGCTATCCATCCGAGGTGAAAACCCTAACCCTAGTGGGGAAGTTGTGTTCATTAGAAGAATTTTAGGGCAAACCAGGATAGGGGACATTACAAGCTGAAGGTTGTACTGCACAAAGACAAGATCATTCAAGCACTTTTGAGTTAACCTATTGCATTTTTTTGTGAAGGGCCTAAAGACCTTTAGTTGCATTCACAACTAGAACCTATAGGGCTGGGATAAAATGTGAATGGCCTAAAGACCTTTAGTTGCATTCACAACTAGAAGCTACAGGGCTGGGATAAATTGTGAATGGCCTAAAAACACTCTAGCTGTATTCGCACCTAGAAGCTATAGGGCTGGGATAAAATGTGAATGGCAATCTTTTGAAGATTAGACATTATTTTATTAAAATCTTCCCAACACAAATTTGCAAGGACGTTTATAAATTTATAAGTATTTTAGTAAACTTAAATTAAATTGTAAGCTAAAATTAACCATATATGCTTTGATTACTTGGCTGCCAAGTGGCTCTCCTACACATGCATAAGGTTGAAAAAATAATGCCCCCTTTTCCCTCTTCTAACTTTGTAACTCATTGTTTATGAGGTCTTGAAGGTTGTCATCAAGGACCAACCTTTCAATTCACATTTTGAGGCCAAGCACAACCTTGCATGTACTCTAAATGAGGGGGAGAAGAAAAACTTGGGGTTCAGATAGTAGCCTACAACATGGATATGTTGGTGGAGTTGTTGGTTCCACCTTTGATCAATAATGTGCTATATGAGTTTATATTTGGTTCTATTTGGCCCATACAAATGTTGAATTGTTTTTTGAATCTTATCCATGGCTTCATATAGATATCCCATGGGGTTTTTGTTTCTATCTACCAATCCAATGATTTTGACACCTAAAACAAGAGAGTGAATGAAAGGGAAATTAGAAAACTGAACTAAATTAGAAAGAAAAAAATTTAAAATCAACAAATTAAAATATTAGAATTTTACAAAAAAACTTGTAACATTGTAACATTTTGATAAAAAAACATATCTCTTCCACAGTTTTGACAAATGTATCATCAAAAATGGTTTTCATGATTCTCTTTGCTTTAGCCTTCCTAGTAAGGACTCTCCAACCACTTGTTTACAAACACGCACAATGTAGTTGCTATACTCTGCAAGGTTAGGAAATTAGTGGCAAAGTGTGTGACTCCTGTACGCATAAGCTCCTTGCCATTAGCATGCTCCTTCATGAGATTCATGACCCATGTGTGAGTGTAGTTGTATTTGGTCATATTCCTTCCATTTTCCACCACATTCTTCACCCAACTTAATTTCCTTATATCCTCAAAAAGAAGGTCAAGGTGCTGGGTGGAACAAGAGATCCAAAACAATGTAGGGTGCCTTGCCTCTCATAGTCAATCAATTGCGATGTATGTAGGTATATTGTCTATCACTATTTGGATAACATTATCCACTCTCATCTTCATCACCAACTCATTCAACAAGTTACATAAGGTCTAGGTACTTTTTAGTTCATTTGAGGCATTGATTGACTTCAAAATGATCGATTGTCCTGTTGAAGTTGCTAAAAAGTTGATGAGTGTCCTATTGTTGGCATTTGTCCACTTGTTAGAACAATTGTTGCAATCATTGCTTTTCCAAATTTGTTTTTGTTCCTCTACTAGGTTATATATATAGGTTTTGGACCTCATCCTCCAATAATGGGACACTCAATTCATAATTGTTTAGGGACTTGGACCCATAGTTGGTAGACTCTGACCTACCAAAAATTTGGTAGACCCAAAATATGCTTCGGCAAAAACTTAGCAACTTAAAATTTTTCTTAAATTCATTTAAAAACACATTTTTTTTGCAAAATTCAATGATAAAATGTATTCAATGAGTCCATATGTGAGTACAAAAGTGTTGTCTATTAAGTATGATTGATTGGAATACAAATTGAGTATAAAATCACATCATGATGTAGAATCCTGATGGCTGATAGCTAGATACAATAGATAGATGACAACTATTATGAATTTATGATGATTGCCTTTGAAAATTATCATCATAATTCATGAATTACATATTACAAAATACAACATTTGATATCTTCCTCTGCCCTAATCTAGTGAAACTTGAGGAGAGGTTGAGGTTCTAATCCTTGGAGTCTATTGTGATTCCTTGCTTGATATAGAAGGTTGTGCTTGTGGCTTTGGCTTGACCTTCATCCTAATAGAAGATGGCAATGACCCCTCCTTTGCCTCATCAATGTCATCTGATCCTATAGCTCCTCTGGCACCCACATCCTCCATTACCTACCCAAAATCAAGAATCTCAATTTCAGTAAACAATGGTGGTTGCTCATCCTTCCTTGTCCAATCTCTATAAGGATCAATGCCATCCAAATCAATGAGTTCCTTTGATTTGTCCTCAACCCTTCTTGTGCGAAGTTGAAGGTTGTATTGCACAAAGACAAGGTCATTGAGGCATTTTTGAGTTATTTTGTTCCTCTTCTTTGTGTGGATGGCCTCAAACAAACTCCAATTGTGCTTGTAGATGGATGCACTATAAGGTTGGCACAAAATGTAGAGGGCTAACCTTTGAAGATTTGGGGTATTCGCACCCCAATCTATCCACCAAGAATCTACAAAATAAAATATTAAAGAGTTAGTAGGCAAACCATATTTTATCAAATGGTTAATAGTTGTAAATTTAAAATTTGTAACTTGTAAAATGTGTGTGATGTAAAGACTCCAATGTTTTTTACCTGGTGATTGAGTGGTTCTTCCTCGGATAACTAGTTCCAAAGAAAATAGCTTACCTCTAGTAGTCCTATAATTGTGCAATTCTTGAATAATGAGGTCTCTCACCTCAACTTGAGGTATCATCATATGAATGCATTTTGTGAGGCCCTCCATAATTTCTCCATTGGGATTTGAGAAGCCATCTGAATGGTAAAATCTAAGGTTGAGTAAGTTCCTTGCTGCATGGATGGGTTGGTGGAGTTGATTATTCCACTTTCGATCAATGATTTCCCAAATGGGATCAAACTTAAGGCTGACCCCCTTGTAATAGTTTCAGATGGAATTTGGCCCTATCCATGGCTTCACAAATGTACCCCATTGGGTTTTGATCCCCATCTACCAAATGGAGAACTCTAACCAAAGGCTCCAACACCTACAATTTACAAATACAAAAAGATTAAAGTTACAAATTTATAATGAAAGACTAACACTAAAAAATAAAATATTCAATTTCAATTTAAAATCTAAAATTTGAGGTTGCCTTCATGATCTCCATAGCTCTTTGTGCAAAAATATTATCAAAAACTATTCTTGCAACCCTCTTTCCTTCATGCTTCTTTGAATATGATGAGTCCAACCATGCTTGACTCACAAACATTTGCTTTAAGGAAGTCAACAAACCAATAATGCTTTGCAATGTTAGGAATATCATTGCAAACCTTGTGATACTTGATTGCACCAACTCTTTCCCTTTGGTGTGATCTCTCATCAAATTAAGAACACAAGGATGATTGTAAATAATTTTTTTATGCTTCTTGGATCATCCACAACCGGTCTCACCCAATCAAGTTTTCCTATGTCCTCCAAAAGAAGGTCAAGGTAATGTGCTGCATAAGGGGTCCAAAAGAGTGACTCATGCCTCTATTCTAGCAATCTCCTAGCTGCCACATATGTTGTTGCATTGTTAGTTATGATTTGAACTACATTTTCTATGCCCACCTCCATGACAACTTTCTCGAACATTGAACTCAATGTATCTGCATTTTTTTTGTTGAGGCATCCACTGATTTTTTTGAATTGAATATAGTTTGGTATTAATAGCAAAAAATTACATCATAGTTTTCAGCTCATATCGACCATCTATATAACAGAGTATAGAATGAGTATATTGTGTTTTACATATTCTCAGAGCACTTATATTTTAGGATATACAATTATATACTATGTTTTACAAAAGTTTACAAAATTGCTCTTCATTTTTGGTCTTTTAGATGTTCATGCTTTCATTGCCTTCATCCATATCGATCCATCTGCAACCACTTCTATCTTGTACATATCTTCATTGGATCTCACCACTTCCACTGTAAGGTTTTCTCCCTGGTTCACATAGAATCTTGGCCCTCTAATAAATCCCAAATCTTTCTTCAACGTTTCTTCTTTATACTTCTTATTACGCTTCTTTTGAAATTCTAGATAGCTTCTCAGGAACAAAATATTCTCCTCCTCGTTGAAAGGCCAGTGCCTTGCATATTTAATGTCTTGTTTATTAACTTCTGCTTTCTCAGTTTTCAGCAACTCAATGAATATGTCTTTGGAGATTTCCATTGTTATTGTGACCTGCATTGAAATATTAAAGTGTATGAGTCTTCTATTAGACTTAGTAAGTGTCCTTTGTTTACCTTGGAACCATTCATCATTTCTTGCTTTCCATAAAAACCACATAATTTCAGTAGATAACACCAACCAAAAATAATTTAATGTTTTATCTAGTCCTTCTATAAAACCAAAAAGTATTTCTTGCCATTTATTCTTACCTTGATCCCCCCACCCTTTCAGATCAGCACAAAACAAGTTCCATATTTCTTTAGCAAACAAACATTAATAGAAAATATGTAACATAGTTTCAGGTTTCCTACATATTTTGCAGATAATCATGTTATTGGAAGAGGCGATACGTGGGAGATCATTCAATATGAGCAGTATCTGGGAGTTTATTCAATATGAGTAGTGTTGGCGTTTCAATTAGCACCTCTGGAGTGCTTATTGGAAACGGTTAGCTATTCAAAGTTTGTAGTGTTTGCTTCTTCAAATTGGGAGGGGAAGATCCCTCTTGTTGCTGATTTTTGTGTAAATGAAAGGAATGAAGTAAACTACTATACTATCTTTTTTATTTAGCGGTAGGACACAATGGTGCATAAACACAATGCGCCGTAGCTAAGCTTTTCTCTGGTTTCGATAGATCTTAACTACGACTAAACTAGCTTTTAATCTATCCTATCTCCCCAAGATTAATAGATCATGAGGGCATAGGAGCAAGAATGGATGGTTCGATCACTTGGTCAAATTGGTCTCCCAGGATGCATCCAAAGGCTCTGAACTCCTGGATCCGTACTGAAATAAAATCCGCACAAATAATCCTTACGGTAACTTATATCTCAGGATTCCCAAGGAGGTACCAAGACCTTTCCGAGGTGTAGGCTGAAAAGTAAATCACGAGAAACAACAAAGGGACGATAATCTTATCTCCTAAATTCCCAAGCAGGCACCAAGGCGTTTCTAAGGTGTAGATTGAAAACAGATTATTGGATACAACAAACAATGATACAACTTTGAGACTTTTTGATCAAAGGCATGGTAACTCTCCTAATTTATTATCTCAATATTCCACCAAGGATACACGTTGGGACAACAACTTGTGTCAAGAAACTATGACACATGAGGTGATCAAACCAAGAACACATGAACAAAGATTGGACACACCTACCTGAGTAGAGAGAGCACAAGCTATACTTGGTGCTTAACTACAACAAATACGATCCAAGAACATATACTAAGTGAACAATATGAAGGAAAAATTGCTCAGCATTTTGCTGCCGTGAAGTAAAGTTACAAAATAATGAGCCCAAGGCTCTTATTTATAGAACTCAAAGGAGTAGGCAACCCTAAAATCTCCTTGAGTTAACAATTAGTTCTTGCCAATCAGCAAGATTTATTCCTATGTCTAAAAATAGGTGAGCAAGCAGTTAACTAGAAAACTACTTCAGTTAACTGAAACTAAACAAAGAGTCAACTAGAAAACTACTTCACTTGACTGAAACTAAACTAAAGGTGAACTTTATTACAAAAGTGCCTCCAAAATAGACATCCACGTTTGGTGGAGATCTGAGATCCACAAATTATGGAAGTCAAATTAGACATCCTCAATTGGTGGGATCTAACATGCATGATCTGTGGGACCTGGAGTTAACTTGGAAAGGGGCATCAAGTTAACTCCAGTCACATTTAATGTCTTTCTGGAGGGTAGGATGTCCTTCTTGGGGTGTTTTACACCTCATCACCACTGGTCAACAGTGTCTCTATCCAGTTGTTGACCTCCTCAGCCTCTGGGCAATTAATGCTTCTCAAGATGATGACGTGGCGTTTTAGCATTACTTTGCCTATCACAAGCTGTTGCTGATAGTCTATGCACTTGGCAACTGCATCATCTAACTTGGTAGACATGGCTGCCACTTTGGCCAACTTGCAACCATCGGGATCATCGAGGAATGTGTTGCGGATGACATCCCGAAATTGATTCTGCACTGTACCTAGCTCAATGTACTCTCCTCCTTCGTGCTGATATTCTATGTGAGGGAAGGATATTACCAACGTTCTTGCGAAGTTGATAATATTTGCGACAATCCGTCGGTAGTCAATCAGTTCTACAGAATTGGAATCATAGGCTTTCACCTTGTATGCCAGCTGTTCTTTCCAAGCAAAAAATTTTTGCTTGTTCTCTTCAGTAGAGACTGATTGATACGCCAATTGCAAGTCTGCAGTTGTGATTTCATCGCCTGGCCTCTTTTCTGCTATCTTTTGCTCCGACTGTTGAATCTCTACACGGAGTCCATGTGCTCTATCCCTCAACCGATATAGCTCCGCCAGTATACATTGTCCTCTAATAACAAATTCCTCCACTTGATCTCTCAAGTGTTTTCCCTATGCAATCAATTGATGATGTTTTTGTTTTGCGGGAAGATCCAACAATTCCTATGGCAAAGTTGAGACGTTCGGGGTGCCGTGCATTAGGCTAGAAATGTACATTCTCAATTGTTGATTTTCAGCCTTTAAGGCTGCTTTGTCCTTTCCATCCTTAGCCATCCTCTCTTGGACGCTCATTGAGGCAATTCCGTGAAGGTCTGCCTCCACTTGACGGGTGGTCTTTCCGAGGTTGAGCTTGGACAATGTGAAGTCCTCAACCTCTACCTCATGTATGTTTCTGTCCTCAAGTGGGGCAACAGTCTCTATGATGAACTCATTATTTGCATTACTTCCCACATGTGCTTGCTTCTTCAATTTATTCGCTGGCATGTCTTGAGGAACATGATTGAACTCTGTGAAGTCAAGCTGGTAGGTTGGCCTTTCCCTCTTTCTTCCTAGGAAACCCTCAAGGCAGATAGAATCCCGACTAGCCTTGCTGGAAGGAGGAATGTTGGGCCCTTGAATGCCCGATGAATGAGACTGTGCTGTAGTGATGTCTCTCGGTGGAGAGTCCAAGTCAACGGGGACTTGTGACTGCTATGATGGTGGTGAAGTAGGTGGCTCTGTCTCTATCACAGGCATCGTATCTGCTGTTGTTGCTTCTTCTATGGGCTCTATATTTGCTGTGATTATCTCAATCACTAGCTCGGTTGCAGCGGTTCGCATGACTATCTCTGGTGTGTGTGTGGCTGTCTCCACATGTAACCGTTGTGTTCTTCCCCTCGTGTGTCCTGACATCCGCATCCGTTTGGGAGGATTGCTCCACTGCTTCTGTCTGGGTTTCTTCCTTGACGTGGAAGGTAGTGTAGATTGAAGCGGTGGTGGCTCTGTTCGGGGAAGTACTACCTTCCTTGTCCTCTTGCTGTCTAGGTAGAGTTGACTGTTTCTAACAACTCTACTCGTTCTCTCCTCTATAGATGTGTTTTCTTTCACATACCAATCCACTCTTCCGAGTGGCTATGAGTCCACTTGATCCACGAAGAACGAGGGGAGAATGACTTCCCCTTCATCATCAGATAGGCCCTCAATGTCTTCTGACATAAAGTCAGCAATTTGTGAGAGCCTAAGCCGACTATAGTTCCTTCTTCATACCTCAAACTCATCGTCACAATTGACCCAGTAATCTTCCATAGAAGATTCGTGTGATGAGTGTTGCTCAAGATGCACTGCATAAAGGCCTCTTGGATCATATGACCTTCTCTCAATGAGATATTTGAGATTGCTTCTCACTGTTTCTTGGCTCATCAATTTGGCATCTGCCGTTGTTTTACATCTATAGAGTCCCATCTGGATGGGAAAGTTCGCAGCTGGCTTCTTCTTAAGGCGTAGGTGAGTGTGAACTTCGACTAACTGCCTTAGGAACTCCATGAACACCACCTTATTTGAAGGGTAGCGTGGCATCATGGCGGGGTGACCATTGTAACCATACATGCGTATGTAGGTGAAAGTGGGGAATTGGATAAACCAATCCGCCAGTCCACCATTGCCTCCTTGGCTGCTGGTGATAGACACGTGCATCTCATGGTCGAGGTCTCGTACAGTGTGCATAATGAAGAGGTCACTTATCCGTTTGAAGTGTCGTTCTGCTTGAGTATACTCAAGACGCGGAAAGTGTTCATGGACCTTTTGCACACCTAAGGTCCCCACAGTGTTTAGTGTCCTGAACTCGCCTTGGAAAGCAATCAGTTATACAAGGTAGGAACATATGTGGAACCTATGTGCCTCGAGAAACCTAGTAATCTGTTGGTGGAGTGTCACTGATCAGGGTGGCCTAGTCATAATGTTCTCTTTTGTTGATAATCTTGGCAATGATGTAGAATATCCATGACTGAAACTGATTGCCCTCTTCATGTCTAGTGATCCTGCTGAGTAGAGTGATCAACACTGTATACTCGTCTCAGAATTCTCCTCGTCCAACCATTTTGGGTAAGTTGGCCTTTTTCACCTTTAACCATTGTTCTACCATTTTTTGCAAACACCTGTCCTTTGATACTTCAAATGCCTTTTCGCATTCTTTCACCGATATGACCACATTGGTCGGGCATGGTGGAATAGCAAAACATTTTTCAATGTCCTTTGGTTTCAAGTTGCAGATCACCCTCCCATCCATTGATCGAATTTCTCTCGTGGTAGGATTGTAATGCTTAATGCAAGCAATTACAAGCTCCACACTCTGTAGTGTGATGGGGATGGACGCAGCTTGAAGCAACCTAGATTCTTCTATGTTTTGTAGCGTGATTTGATTCATGCCTCAATCTTCTGAATGCGACCAACTTTGGGTTCTTTTTGATGTAAATTACGTGTTGAAATGCGTTTTAGGAATCATGGTACAAGGCCATGTTGGTCTTGTATTGTACAGAGATCTTGCATCTGAAAAGAAACTTAAATATCAAGCGTGCACCGCGACCACTGATACGACGAATTTCCGAAAACCCCTAAAAATAGCGGCTACCGAGAAGTATTTTTTCGGGAAAAATCTGGCACATGGGTTTTGTTCGTGCTTCAATGTTGAACAAACCCAGTTCCTTAGATTTTTTATTCTAAAACTTTTCTAGAAAAATCCCTAAAAATAGGGGCAGCAAGTTTGCTATTTCTGGAAAATTTGACAAGATGGGTTTTACTGGAAAATTATGTTGATCATACCCAGTTGGTCAGATCTGTGGTACCCTGCTGATTTCTGTGACATGCAAGAAAAGCTAAGACAAGAAAAGAGGAAGTAGACAAGAGGTAGACTGAAAGTTATTAGCTGCCTCCTTGAGAAAATCTGCCTCTGGATTCAACCTCTGAGAAATAAAACTCTTTGAGCCACTGATCTTCAAAAATAATGAAGAATGGTCCAACCCTTGTCAAATCTTGAAAAGACGTCCTTGAGAGCAAATTGTTGTTTTTGATCTTTAGCCTAGAAAATAGTGAAAAAAGTGTTCAAACTCAAAATGGACGCCTAAAATGGTCAAAGCAAGATTTGTTGACTTAAGATATTTTGGAGGCAAAAGTGGCCAAATCATCCCACATTCAGTGGAAACCAACTTTTAGAACTCCAGATCAGGGTAAATCAGGGTTAAGACATATGTTGACTTCCAAACTTGAAGGATTCAGACTTGAATCAATATCAACCAACTCTAGGCGTCCCATTTCATTATTTTTTTTGCAGGTTGATGATCAAAAACAACAATTTGCTCTCAAGGACGTCTTTTCAAGATCTGACAAGGGTTGGACCATTCTTCATTATTTTTGAAGATCAGTGGCTCAAAGAGTTTTATTTCTCAGAGGTTGAATCCAGAGGCAGATTTTCTCAAGGAGGCAGCTAATAACTTTCAGTCTACCTCTTGTCTACTTCCTCTTTTCTTGTCTTAGCTTTTCTTGCATGTCACAGAAATCAGCAGGCTACCACAGATCTGACCAACTGGGTATGATCAACATAATTTTCCAGTAAAACCCATCTTGTCAAATTTTCCAGAAATAGCAAACTTGCTGCCCCTATTTTTAGGGATTTTTCCAGAAAAGTTTTAGAATAAAAAATCTAAGGAACTAGGTTTGTTCAACATTGAAGCACGAACAAAACCCATGTGCCAGATTTTTCCCGAAAAAATACTTCTCGGTAGCCGCTATTTTTAGGGGTTTTCGGAAATTGTCAGAACAGGGTTGTGTGCATAGTTGATCTTTAAGTTTTTCAGGATGCAATACCCCCAGGTACAATACAAGACCAAGATGGCCTTGTACCATGATTTCCTGAAAATGATTGACACAGACTTACATCAAAAGAACCCAGTGGTCGATTCAAAAGATTTGGAGGGCATGAATCAAATCACGCTACAGAACATAGAAGAATTTGGGTTGTTTCAGGTTGCGTCCATCCCCATCACATTACAGAGTGTGGAGCTTGTAATTGCTTGCATTAAGCATTACAATCCTACCACGAGAGAAATCCGATCAGTGGATGGGACGGTGATCTGCAGCTTGAAACCAAAGGACATTGAAAAATGTTTTGCTATTCTATGATGCCCGACCAATGTGGTCATATCGGTGAAAGAATGCGAAAAGGCATTCGAAGCATCAAAGGACAAGTGTTTGCAAAAAATGGCAAAACAATGGTTAAAGGTGAAAAAGGCCAGCTTGCCCAAACTGGTTGGACGAGGAGAATTCCATGACGAGTATGCAGTGTTGATCACTCTACTCAGCAGGATCACTGGAAAGGAAGAGGGCAATTAGTTTTAGTCGTGGATGTACTATGCCATTGCCAAGATTATCAGCAAAAGAGAACATTACGACTGGGCCACCCTGATCAGTGACACACTCCAACAAATTACTGGGTTTCTAGAGGCTCATAGGTTCCATATGTGTTCCTATCTTGTATACCTAATTTCCTTCCAAGGCGAGTTCAAGACACTAAACACCGTGGGGACCTTAGGTGTGCAGAAGGTCCATGAATACTTTCCATTTCTTGAGTTTACTCAAGCGGAATGACACTTCAAACGGATAAGTGACCTCTTCATTATGCACATTGTACAAGACCTTGACCATGAGATGCGATGCGTATATCACCGGCAACCAAGAGCAATGGGTGGATTGGGTGGATTGGATTTACCCAATTCCCCACCTTCACCTACATATCGTCAATATGGATTTACAATGGCGGGGTACGGTAAGGGACCTTAGGTGTCTTGAAGATCCATGAATACTTTCCATGTCTTGAGTTTACTCAAGTGGAGCGACTTACTTCAAGCGGATAAGTGACCTCTTCATTATGCACATTGTACAAGACTGACCATGAGGATGCGTCATTATATCACGGCAACCAAGGAAGCTGATGGTGGATTAGGTGGATGGTTTACGAATTCCCCACCTTCACCTACATATCGTGTATGGATTTACAATGGTCACCTGCCATGATGCCACGCTACCCTTCAGATAAGGTAGCGTTCATGGAGTTCCTAAAGCAGTCAGCCGAAGTTCACGCTCACCTACGCTTGAAGAAGAAGCCAGCTACGAACTTTCCCATCCAGATGGGACTCTATAGATGTAGAACAACGACAGATGCTAAATTGATGAGCCAAGAAACAGTGAGACTCAATCTCAAATCTCTCATTGAGAGGTCATATGATCCAAGAGGCCTTTATGCAACGCATCTTGAGCAACGCTCATCACATGAATCTTCTATGGAAGATTACTGGGTCAATTGTGACGATGAGTTTGAGGTACGAAGAAGGAACTATAGCAGGCTTAGGCTCTCACAAATTGCTGACTTTATGTCAGAAGACATTGAGGGCCTATTTGATGATGAAGGGAAGTCATTCTCCCCTCATTCTTTGTGGATCAAGTGGACTCACAACCACTCGAAAGAGTGGATTGGTATGCGAAAGTAAACACATCTATAGAGGAGAGAACAAGTAGAGTTGTCAGAAACAATCAACTCTACCTAGACAGCAAGAGGACAAGGAAGGTAGTAATTACCCGAACAGAGCCGCCACCGGTTCAATCTACACTACCTTCCACGTGAAGGAAAAAACCTAGACAAAAGCAGTGGAGCAATCCTCCCAAAGGGATGCGGATGTTAGGATACATGAAGGGAAGAACACAGGGGTTACATGTGGAGACAACCACACACACACCCGAGATAGTCATGGGAACCATTGCCGCCGAGCCAGTGATTGAGATAATCATTGCAGAGACAAAGCCCATAGTAGAAGCAACAGCAACGGATACAGTACCTGTGATAGAGACAGAGCCACCTACTTCACCACCATCACATTAGTCACAAGTCCCCATCGACTTGGACTCTCCACCGAGAAACATCGCTACAACACAGTATCACTCATCGGGCATTCAGGGGCCCAACATTCCTCCTTCCAGTGAGGCTAGTCGGGATTCTATCTGGCTTGAGGGTTTCCTACGAAGGAAGAGGGAAAGGCCATCCTACTAGCTTGACTTCATAGAGTTCGATCATGTCCTACAAGACATGCCAGCGAAGAAATTGAAGAAGCAAGTATATGTGGAAAGGAATGCAGAGAATGAGTTCATCATAGAGACTGCTGCCCCACCTGAGGATAAAAACATACATGAGGTAGAGGTTGAGGACTTCACATTGTCCAAGCTCAACCTCGGAAAGACCACCTGTTAGGTGGAGGCAGACCTTCACGGAATTGCCTCAGTGAGCGTCCAAGAAAGGATGGCTAAGGATGGAAAGGACAAAGTAAAGGCTGAAAATCAACAATTGAGAATGTACATTTCTAGCCTAATGCATGGCACCCCGAATGTCTCAGCTTTGCCACAGGAATTGCTGGATCTTCCCATGGAACGAAACCATCATCAGTTGATTGCATATGGAAAACACTTGAGAGATCAAGTGGAGGAATTTGTTATTAGAGGACGATGTATACTGGCGGAGCTATACCAGTTGAGGGATAGATTACATGGACTCTGCGCAGAGATTCAGCAGTTGGAGCAAAAGATAGCAGAAAAGTGGCCAGGCGATGAAATCACAATTGCAGACTTGCAATTGGTTTATCAATCAGTCTCCACTGAAGAGAACAAGCAACATCTTTTTGCTTGGAAAGAACAACTGGCAGACAAGGTGAAAGCCTATGATGCCAATTCTGTAGAACTGATTGACTACCGACGGGTTGTCGCAAATATTATCAACTTCGCAAGAACGTTGGTAATATCCTTCCCTCACATAGAATATCAACACGAAGGAGGAGAGTACATTGAGCTAAGTATAGTGTAGAATCAATTTCGGGATGTCATCCGCAACACAATCCTCGATGATCTCGATGGTTGCAAGTTGGCCAAAGTGTCAGCCATGTCTACCAAGTTAGATGACGTAGCTGCCAAGTGCACAGACTATCAGCAACAATTTGTGACAAGCGAAGGAAATGCTAAAATGCCATGTCATCATCTTGAGAAGGATTAATTGCCCAGAGGCTGAGGAGGTCAACAACTGGATAGAGACACTGTTGACCAGTGGTGATGAGGTGTAAAGCACCCCAAGAAGGACGTCCTACCCTCCAGAAAGACATTAAATGTGACTGGAGTTAACTTGATGTGCCTTTCCAAGTTAACTCTAGGTCCCACAGATCATGCATGTCAGATCCCACTAATTGAGGATGTCTAATTTGACTTCCATAATTTGTGGATCTCAGATCTCCACCAAACGTGGATGTCTATTTTGGAGGAACTTTTGTAATAAAGTTCACCTTTAGTTTAGTTTTAGTTAATTGAAGTAGTTTTCTAGTTGACTCTTTTTTTAGTTTCAGTTAACTGAAGTAGTTTTCCAGTTAACTGCTTGTTCACCTACTTTTAGACATAGGAATCACCACTAATGTTGACATGACTGTAAGTTGATCCAACTTACAGCCAACGGAATCACCACCGAAAATACCATGAATGAGCACTTGCAACTTTGATTGTACGTTGGCGAGCTCGATGTACTCACCACCCTCACACTGATACTGGCAAGGGACTCGTGACGTGAAAGTTCTCATGAACTTGATAGCATTTGTCACCTTATCTCTGCTGTCAACCAACTCTGCATAAATCGTCTAATGCATTTTTACCTTGAAGATTAATTGTTCTCTCCAAGCAAAAATAGCTTCCTTATCCTTTTCTGCAGTAACCTAGTCATATGCCGTTCTCAGATGAGAGATCATGATTTCATTCTGTGGTTTGTCTACCGGCAAGTCTCGCTCTAAATCTTGAATTTGTGTGCGAAGTTCGTGGGTGTTGTACCTCAACTGGTACAATTTTGAAAGTATGAAGTGGCCCCTTGTGATGAAGTCCTCCTCCCAGTCTTTCAGGCGCTTCTCATATACAACCAACTGGTTTAACTGATTTTGCTCTGTTGGTAACTCTAACATCTATGGGAGCAAGGCGGTGACATTCTCAGTGCTGTGCATAAGGTTGGAGATATACATGTGAAGTTGTTGGATCTCAGCCTTTAGGGCTGTTTTATATTCTCCATCTTTTATGACTCTCTCCTTTATGCTTT
>VDFB02340367.1:0-28361 GCA_007258455.2 Sequoia sempervirens
ATGGACTCACATGGGGCTTGCATGTGCTTGCATGTTGATGCATGTAATAATTCCTAGTGTTTCTGGTTCTGGGTATTCCTTCAGTGAAGATTTCTTTGCTTGACAAGCTTGAGGAAGTCTGAAGGAATTGGCTGAAGATTGATCCTTTGGTGAGTGGAAGTTCTTTCTTTTTGGTTTTAGTTTCAAGAGACAACATGCAACTTGAAGTATGGTGAAGACGGAGAAAATGGAGTTGGTCATATTGAAATGATGTGATCTGAAGCTCCTAGTTGACAGTGAAATAATTTTGATGCATAGGGTGTGTTTTTTATTCGTTATGGTTGTGTTCCAACAAAGCTTTCATATTGAGTGTCTATGTTAGAGGCTCCCTAGTGATATGGAGAATCTTGGGTTGTTTTTCAGCTATGGAGTGATGTGCTTATGCTGGGTGTTTTTTTCTTGGTATTGGAAGGCATTGCTTTTGTTAACTCGATTGCATGTAGGCTATGGAGTTGATCATTGGATGATCTAGAAGCTTCTGCAATATCCTATATCCCTCGGATGCATGTGCATGTTGGTGGTTGTGGATTTGGCTTGAAATGGGCTTGGAGTTCTTAAACTGCTTTTTCCTTTTATGGATGCTTTGCACTTGCATGGCTCAGTGTCATGTTCTTTGGATCTAAGGGTTTTATATATTTTCCTAAAAAATCTATGGTTATTCTCATCTATGATAATCCATTATTTTGGTTTAACCATTATGGTGCTTTTTTAGACTTTTGAGTCTTCTAGATGTGAAGTGGGTGTGGATGTGCATGGGTGTTTTTCAAACATAGTGGTTTTACAAGTTTTACAAGGTTAAGAAAAACTTGCGATTTTGTGGAGCTACAGTTAAGCTATTTTCTAGACCCTGGGTTTTGGGGTGTTACTAGATGATATAGTTGTAGTTTTTCATGCATTATTCGTGCATGGTGTGAGGAGGTGAGATGCTTTCTTTGCATGGGAGTGTTGGTACGTGATTAGTCACTCAACATTTTTGTGGTGATGCTTGGTGGATTCCTTGATTATGGTGCTCATTGTGGACACGACTGACAAATCAGATCTGGTTGTTGAGTCATGTTGTCTACATGGTTATTCTCTTTGGGATCTCATATTTTCAATTTCCAATGTGATAATGGGTTTACATGTTGCATTGATTAGATCTACAGGTTTTGCAATGTTGTGGGTTGTCTTTACCTACATGATTGCATAGATGACTCGAAGTGTACTGTCTATATCCATGAGGTTTGATTTTGTGTTGATGTAGACTTGTTAGTTGGCCTTGTCTATGGTAACTTGTGCATTGGTGTGGTTGCTTTGAGATGATAGGATGGATGATATGAGAGTACCTAGATAGTTAGTGTTGGAGTCCTATAGCATGGTGTATTTCCTTGATTTGGAGATCTTGGTTTCACTTGGTGTGATAAAGAATACACTTACAGTATATGTTTGGACCTGGATGATTTTCAGATTGGGGAGATGGTGTGTGCTTGGAAAGCTAGGTACTATGGTTCAGTGGGAGTTTTAGTAGTGACTATGTATTCATCACTATGTGGTGAATGATCTTGATGTAGATGTTTTAGAGGGACTCTTAGATCCTGTTGCTATAGAAGGGTTTCTTCACATTTGCATGTGAACACTATTTGAGGATGTGTAGCATCTCGAAGTCATGGAGGAATCTTGGGGTCTTTGGGTTGAGTTGTTGGTGGTGCTTGATAGGTGATGTTGGTTTAGAGTTTGTTTTATGTTATGATATACTCTTGATTGCGCATAAGAGTTTTGGCATGATGCATTTCTCTCGAGACCATGGTATGTTCACTTGGAGCATGGGATCTCCTAAGGGGGGTTGGTAAGACCATGATGTCATGAAAAATTATTGATTTAGATGATTGGAGCTTTAATAGTGGTCTGGTGATTCTCTTTGTTTTGGGTGCACTAGTCATATGCTTGAGAACTTCATGATAGTGCAGTGATGCATTTGGAGTTTAGCTTGAGATGATTATTTGTTAATGATCATGGATACATGGAGAATGAGGTGAGGCTATTTTCTCTTGAGATGAGAGAAGTGTTGTTGAGATGGTTACTCTTGATGAGATTTCAGCAGAAATTCCAAGGAGCCTACATCTTGGTTGGATGTGACTTCAACTTAGACCTATGAGGAGATTTGTCTTGGAGGATTCATGATGGCTTGCATATCTCGGAGGAGCATTCTCATTCCCCACTCTTGTTCTACTCTGCGGCTTATCACTTGAGAGATATTTCCCATTATTTCTCTCAGGTGCTTTATGCTTTTTTTCATAGACATGGATCTTGAGCTGCTATTAGATGGTTTTGGAGGATTCATTGTGAGAGATGGATATCATGTTTATCTCCTTGGGTTTGCATTTTCATTTATGATGATCATAGGGGATGATAGTGGGTTGATTTCTTGAGAGGGGAAATGGAGTAGTTTGATCTTCTTTGAGCAACTTACATCCATGTAGATACATGATGAATATGCTATGTCTAATCTCTTTAGGTTGAACGGGTTTGGATGTTGTTATGGATTTTCTCTTGGGGTTGTGAAGGTGATCTTACTTGACACAGTTGGCATTTAGATGTGTATGTAGAAGGGCATCCTACATGTTATGATTTGCAGATTTTTCTCTTTAGTCTAGTTCTTATTCATGTATGTTCAGATTCATATGACTTTAGATGTGAGATTTCTATGTGGATCTATGGTGATCACTATTTTTTGATCATGTATTGTCACTTGGTTAATGACATGAAGGTTCTTGTATCTCTTTCTTTTGTTGGATATGGAGAACATGGGAGACTTGTGGAAGATTGTTGAGAGAGACGTTTCTTGCAATAGTTGGTTGTAGGATTTACAGATCTTTGTGGATGTTCCTTGGTACTACATGGTTACACTTTCCATGCATTGTGATTGGTAGACTTAGTATTCCTTTGATTATTTCAAATTTAGCATTACCCATGCAGTGGGAGTTCCTTGAGGTGTTTCGTCTTTTTTGATTGGTTGACACATGGAACTTGTATTTGTAGTTTATGGGTTGGCTATGTAGGTGGCATGATTTTTCTGATGTGGATACCTTCTAAGTATGGGTGATTGGATGGATTAGCACTTGTTGCATGTGTGCTATTTTTAGTCGTGTGGGTCAGTTAGTTGGATGGTAGCAGTCAGTTTCCTGGTTGTTGTTCTAATTGATGTTCTACCTTGTTTTTTGGAGGATGACTTCATGGTTGTGTTTGAGTTGAGGGATTTGAAGTTGATGTTGTTGATGCTTTTGTATAGCTTGTAAGCACAGTGGAGTGGTGGCAATATCTTGTAGTCGTTTCTATCAGTTGGATTTAATGCTTGTGTTATTTGGACTTGTGCATATACACCATGACTTGTTCCTTTCCTTGGAGGATGGTAGGAACTGTTGCCTAACATCTTGGATGTTGTTGCAGGTGTCTTGGTTGGAGCACGAAAGCATTGTTCAAGATTCTTGTGATTGCATGTATGGTTGTGATGATGTATTTTCATCGGTCAACTCCTAGTAGTTAAATCTTGTTACTTTCATGGGCCCTTCAAAGGTGTTCAAAAAGTGGGAGAATGTTAGGAAAAAGAAGGTGTCTCAACCTTTGATTTTTCCCATAGCATTGATTTTTTCTATATATTGAATGTTGCTAATTTTCTCACATTGTCTTGTGAGTTACAACTTGCAGTTTCTATTTGGATGAGGAGTCAAGTTGGTAAGTTGATTTTTACAAGGGAGTTGTGCATAAAGGAATTTTCTATTTCTATGTTGAGTTTACATGAAATGTGACTTTTCAAGGTGCATTTATTTTGGCAAGTGCAGATTTTGTAGTGTGGAATGTGGTGACAATTGGAAACTTACCGTTATATGTATGCAGTGGTTTTGGAAGTTTCCATGTTACATCTTTAGCCTTTGGAAGTCAATTTAGAAATGTCTAATTTGTGCATTGAAAGCTCTATAAATATTATTTTATGCTTGAGGAGTTGAGAGTGGAGAGACTAAATTCACAAGGGTTATATTGCTGAATTTTCTCTAAATGGAACAAGATGTAAATATCCATGTAAAGGCTTAGAGCCTACAATTGTATTGTAACTATGTATTTTTTTGTTGAATAATGCAATGGATCTATGATTCTGGAGGGTGGAGGTTTTTACTCGAAATGGTTTTCCACACGTAAATTTTTTTGTTCATGTCTTATGTTCTATCTTTCATGTTTAATGATTCCATTTATTGAATTTGTTTAATGCATGTTGTTGAAACTAGCTGATCTTGCATGAGCTTTCCTCTAAGGATTAATGGTGGGAAATAACCTATGCCTAATTCCACTTTATGGCATAGTATTATGTGCACTTTGAGGTTCTCCAAGAAGAAAAATTGTTTACCAAAGGCACCTACTAATTTTAGATGTTCATGTTTTGGAATGAATAAATTTCCCTTCAACCACTTCCCAAATCTCACACACATAGATGTTGTCACAATTAGCCATGCTAAGCCCATCTACATAATTTTGATGTAGCTCTACAACCCTTCACACTTCAAACAACTAGCGCTAAGTGATTGGTGAAGAAAATTCAGGTGGTGACATGATCAAATTCTGGATGGTTGGGTTTCATGGTGTGATGTCCAACTTCCTTTCCATAAATATGGAGCTAATCACTCCCATTATGATGAAGAATATGGTGGGAATGGAATTTTCCAACTTGGAATCCATATGAGAAGCCAAGTGCTACATCGAACCATGGATCACCAAGTCTGGTGACAACTATTGCGACTACTTTTCAAAGGGCATGGGCTATTCTCCCTACAAAACCACATGTCTTAGACATTATAATATTATTCCCCAACCTCAGATGATGGCATGATGATGAGATAAGTTGGGAGGAGTAATAGGGACAAATTTTTAGTCTTGTGTTGTTAATATCTACCATCACATGGATTTGTACATGCTGAGAGTTTCAAAATACAATGGAAGATTGATGTGGTCGCATATGTTGACATTTTTAAAAATGATGTTTTTAAAAGTTAAAAAATAAATTTTACATTTTGGTGAGCCAAAAGCTTCACTTCATTTCAAGGGAGCTCACAACCATGTTGTAGATGTTTGGAGGAAGAACCAAAACCAACAAAACATATTGGAAATGTTTGGAAGGAGGATTGATAGTGTTTAAAAAATATGTATATTTGTCACAAATGTTTGTTGTTTTTCCATTATACTTACAATTAAATGGAGGGGCTAGGAAAAAGGGTTTTAGTTTTATTTGGTTTCAAGTTTGTTGGTAATGTCATTTCATTGCTTTAATTATATAGTTTTGTAAGGAGAACAATTGGCGTCATACCAGACATAAAGTTTCATAAATTTTCCTCTGCATTTTTGGGTTTCTAGATTTTATCACATACTATAAAAAATGGTACATTGAGGTTTTGTTTTTTGTGGTAAACTGTGAATGATTTTTTGGTAGAATGTACACAACTATTGCTTTATTTAATTGTTAATCATATTTTTCCCATATTTTCTAATTATATGTTGACTCCATATTTTGGGCATTCAAGGGTGTGACATGAAAATTTAATGGACATTAATGAAGGATGAAAGTCGTAAAGTGAATTTGTTATCTGTGGTAAAATGTGAATAATTCAACTTTTGAAATTCATCCCTTAACTGTTGTAGACACCTAAATTTGGACACTTAATTTATCCAAATTTATCCCCTTTTGTCTAAGCGTCCTTTTATTTGCATTAATTAAGTAATATTACTATTATTTAATTAATACCCTTAGTTCTACCAAATCCCTAAGGTATTTAGTTAGTAATTAAATACCTTATCTCTTTAATCCTCCTTTTCATCAAATGAATTAAATAAATATGGCATTTATTTAATTCCTCACATGTCACATATTTTTCTTAATCCTAACCCACCTCCTAATCTCTTCATTAGGGATGTGCACATGCCTAATCCTTGATTAGGATGTGTCGCATCCTCCAACTTTTGCAAGTTGGATTCTAATCCTTATTAACTACTAATTATCTTCTAATTACTGATCAATTAAGTCTAATCAACATCTTCGTCAACTCTCCCCATCCTCCAAGAAACTTTTAATTCCTTTTTGTCTTCCCCATGTGAATTTTTAAATCACATTTATTCATCCAAGACCCCTCTCCTCTCCATGTGAATTTTTAATTCACATTTATCCTTCCAAATTTTTCCTCTTTCCCATGCAAGTCTTCTAGAATCTTTGACTTGTCACATCACTCACATATGGCAAGTTCCCACCTTTTGGGAGCCTTGTATTATCCACTAGATTCTTCCAATCATTGTGAATTTAAAATTCACTTTTATTCTCCAAAGCTTTCCCCTTCCCCATGTGATCATTGAGAGGTCACATCAAGGTATTTACAAGTACCTCCCCATCACATGTCATTTTCCACCTCACTTACACATCATCACATCCTAGGCCACTTCACCCTCCACATGTCAAGATGTGAGGCCTTGTGAGTCCTCAACTCACTATAGCCCTTCATCTTGTCCTTGGTGGCTTAATCTCAACCATTGAATTCTCTAGAGAATTCAAATTCTTCTATAAATACCCCCCTCTTCTAATGCATTTAACAACACTTAGCCATTTGCACCCTTATGCTATCAATTTGATTACTCAATTTGCAAACATTATCTTAGCCATTTAGTCAAGCCACTTAGTCAATAGCATTAGCATTTATTACATTGTTCATCTTGCATACACCATCTTCATAGCCATCCAAGGAGCATACAAGCATTCAAATATCAAGGGCCAACCAAGGGATTGCAACATAAAGAAGGTATAATGAAATTTATCTTCATTTCATTTTCATCTTCTTTCTTTATGTTATCATTCCTTAGGCTAATCTTTGAAGTGTTCCTTGTGTTTTTCATATTGCATAATAGTTATTTTGCACCTTTAGGATACGTTAAAACACTAGGCTTCACATTTATGGCGCATGCTCGGTGGGACCCATAAATGGGTTCCTTCATTTCACATTTGTTGTTGTTTGGTTTGTTTGCAAGTTTAGGTCATAGATTGGCGAACTTTCCTTGTAGAGTAGTGGACCTGCCCTTTAGTTTGTTGTAGGGGGGTGGGCCTACCTTCTAGTTTGCTGCAAAGGGGTGAACATGCCCTTGTTTTAACACTATTTTATGACATTTTACTGTAGAGGGGAAAACTTGCTCTAGTTTTAACTCTATTTTCTGACATTTGACTGTAGAGGGGCAAACCTGCCCTAGTTTTAATATTGTTTTCTAACATTTTACTGCAGAGGGGCGAACCTACCTTGGTTCTAACACTATTTTCTGACATTTGACTACAGAGGGGTGAACCTACCCTAGTTTTAACACTATTTTCTAATATTTTACTACAGAGGGGTGGACCTGCCTTGGTTTTCACTCTATTTTATGACATTTGACTTCAGAGGGGCAAACCTGCCCTAGTTTTCACTTTGTTTTCTGACATTTGACCACAGAGGGATGGACCTGCCCTAGTTTTCACTTTGTTTTTTGACATTTGACTACAAAGGGGTGAACCTGCCCTGGTTTTCACTCTGTTCTGTGACATTTTATCATAGAGGGGTAGGCCTACCCTGGTTTTCATTCTATTTCTGATAGTTTGCTATAGAGGGGCAAACCTGCCCTAGTTTTCAATTTATTTTCTGACATTTAATTGCAAAGGGGTGAACCTGCCCTAGTTTTAACACTATTTTCTGACATTTTATTGCAGAGGGGTGGACCTGCCCTGGTTTTCACTTTGTTTTGTGACATTTTATCACAAAAGGGTGGACCTGCCCTGGTTTTCACTTTGTTTTTGATAGTTTGCTGCAGAAGGGAGAACCTACCCTAGTTTTGACTCTATTTTTTGACAATTTACCATAGAGGGGCAAACCTGCCCTTAACAGAACATTCTGGGAGGTAAAAATAGTCATTTGAGCTTCGTTTTGATTCAATTTTTTTTGTTGTTTTTAGGTTCTAACCCCCTAACCTTGTTTTTTTGTGGGTGTATTTAGATTTCTTGATGACATTTTGCAACATATTTTCATAATTAACAAAGAACAAAGGTTGAAACAACTAACACTTGCTTGTAGGGCCATATGTTTGTTCAAATTTTAAAAGCTTTCCTTGTTGTTTTCATCTAGGCACATAGTTTAATTAGGGGGAAGTAAAATTTACTGCCTGTTGTGTCTATTTCTTTTTTGTCACCCAAGGAGGAATTAGTTTGTTTTTGCTTTCCCTTTGCACTTTGTGTGAGCCTAGGGAGTAGCTGGAAATGATTAGTGCCTTTTTTTTAGAGGGACCTACTTAGGTATTTTATCACTCCAAGGGACAATCCCAACCATGTGTACTGGCGGGGTATAGAAAGGGGGAGAGCCAAAGTTGTACCCCAATCCAATCATGTCATGTCTAGCAGAGCGTTGAAGCTAGGGTGATACCTAGATAGACATGAAGAGTTGGTCTGAGCCCTTCAGTATCTCGTTGGGGTTCCCGACTCACGCTTGTGACGGGCCGGTGTTCACGGTTGTGCCTCACGTACTGAGAGTATATCAAGGAATCCCTAGAAGCCTTGTGCATCCTAGATTAAGACCTTTGTTGGCCATACCATTAACACTAATCATAGGATTGTGCTTGTTTGAATTGTCTTCTTGTGAGAAATCAGTAAACTTTTGGACAAGTCAACCTCATTGTTGTCATTTTATAAGTCCTTGCAATAGTTGTTTCCATCCAAGTCAAGTCTCAGTTTTTCGTAGAAGTGAAGACTTGCCCTGAAGTTTTCTATAGAAGTGTGAACCTGCCCTACAATTTATTGTAGAAGGGTGGACCTACCCCCCTAAACAATCAATTTCACTCCGTTTAACCATTACAAACATCTATTTAACCATTCCAAACATCCATTTAACTATTTCAAGTATCTGTTCACCTGTTCCAAACATCTATTCATCCCTTCCAAACTTTTTTTTCCTATTCTGATTGCTCATCTCACCATTTGAGGACCCTATTTTATTAGCTAAAGATCTCATTTCACCATTTGAAAGACTTATTCCATCTTCTAGTGAGCCCGCTTCACCATTTGTTAGGCCTGTTTGCTTGATTAAACAATAACTAGTGAGGAATCTAAAACCTTATCATTTGTTGTGATATAAACATTTTTATTCTCATTCAATCATCACAATTCACCCTTTAGTCCATTTACACTTTTTGTCGAAGTCAAGTCTCAATTTTTTGTAGAGTGGCGAACCTACCCTAAAGCTTATTGTAGAAGGTTGGACCTACCCTGAAGCTTACTATAGAAGGGCGAACCTGCCCTGAATTTTACTACAAAGGGGCAAACCTACCCTAAAAATAACCTTTTTTACCTTCCAAACAACCTTTTTCATCATTTGTTCAGTCGTTTCAAGCACTTGTCCACTCATTTTCACATTCTAAGTAATCTTCCCCCTATTTCAAACATCCTTTCATCATATTAAGTGATCATCCCCTCATTCAAAACAATCACCCCCTCATTTTGAGCACATGTTTACTTAATCTGAGCATCCATTTTTTATCTTTTTCCACCAAAAGGAAAACTTTCCCTTATCCTTGGGCGGACATGCCCTTGAGAGGGGCGTACTTTCCCTCTGAAGGGATGAACTTTCCCTCTAAAGGGGTGGACCTACACTAATTGGGGTGGACCTACCCTCCAAACAACCTTTTTCATCATTCATTTTGTCATTTTAGGTACCCGTTTTCCCATTTCAAGCAGTCGTTTACTCATTCTGAGTAGTCAAGTTCATCCATCTCAATCCTCCATTTACTCATTCTGAGTAATCTTTCATCTATCCCAAGCATCCATCTCCTTGTTTTGAGAGTTATTCATTCATTCTAATCAATCATTTAGTCATTTTGAGCTTTTGTCTCTACAACCTGAGATTTGTTCACCCATTCCAAGCAATCATTTACCAGTTTTGAGTGCTTGTTCATCCACTCCTATCATTCATTCACCCAATCTGATCATCTATTTCCCTAATCTGATTATATAACACCCCATTCCAATCACCCGTCTCCCTATTTTGGCAGCTCGTTTACCCACTCGAAGAGTTCAAAAGCAGAAGGGTGAACCTGTTCTACACTAGGGTGGACCTGCCCTATAGTGGGGCGGATCTGCCCCAGAAGGGAAAGTTTGCCCCTCTGCAGCAAAAAGTTGGCAAACAGACAATAAATAGATCTAGCTCTTCCAAATCTGACCGACGAAACCAATCTCATCATATCCTTCAATCCATTCCTAATCTAAGCTTTAATCTAATTCCAATCAGAGCTTAACCAAAATACTAATCTATGCTTTAATCCATCTGAGATCTTTGGATATCGAAACAAATCTTAAGATCCCTTCCTCCATCTTCTTCCAATTCATCCTATTTATCCTTTCATTGTCCATCCCCATCTTTCTAATCCATATTCATCTAATCCAACATCATGAATCCTTACCCTTCATCAATTATTCCAAAAATAGTAGTCAAGGGAAACCCTAATTATGTTGATGACGATAATGAAAGTCTTGTCAATCAAGAAGTATATGACATAGATCCCCTTAACGTTATCATCACTAGTAAGCTTTCTCCACCTGCTTTCCAAAATCCAATTACACCTCTAATCTATCCTATTATGTCTTCATCCATGCCTAATCACACTCCTTATGCTACCTTTGATAAGGGATATCTAGTATCTTCCTCGTCTACATATTCGTCATGTCCTTCATCTACATCATCCTCTAATCCAATAGCCAAGTATTCCTATCCTAATCCACCATTCCAATACTCTTATCATAATCCCTCATCCATGTCACACTATCCTAATCCTCCATACTAATCAACCTATCCTAATCCTACATCCACACCTTTTTATCTTAATCATACACCCCCATCAACTCACCCTAATCCAACATCCACACCTCTCTATCCTAAACCACCATCCACATCTTCCCATCTTAATCCACCATCCCCATACCCTTACTAAAATATACCACCCACATCCTTTTGTCCTAATCCACCATCCATATCCTCTTATCATATTTCATCATTCCAATATCCCTGCCTTAACCCTCCATCTAATCCTAATCCTCCATCTACTCCCAGTCCTACATTCAATCCCATTACCCCATCTAATCCCAATCCTCTACCAATCACCAATCCTTCATCCACTCCTACCTCACCATCTCAACCTAGAATATGCAAGTTTCTCACTCTAGAAGTTCTCCAAGGACTTATGACAAAGAAGACACCCCTAACTCCACCACTTGAAGTTGTGGAGCCATTCCATCACAATCCATCACCCATGGTCACTAATTATGAGACCCCTCTCCATCCCACACCTATCATTGATGTTACCACCCCTAGCACCACTAAAACCATCAAAACCATCACACCCACTGAGTCTATAGAACCCCCGCCTCCTACTCCGAGAGTCACCGAACCCATCAAAGATAATCAAATCCAATCCACTTTTCCTACCCCTAGTATGACTGAAATACATTCCAATGAATGCTTTGAATCCTCCATCCTTCCATCTTCCCCACTTGAAGATTCCCTCCAAGACTCCATCATCATACCTTCCACACACAATGAAGCTTTCCAAGAGCTTGATCCAGAGCATGCCAGCATATCCCCTTCTCTATCTCAAGATCCTAATAACTCATCCATTCCACCTCATGCTCCTCTTGTCACTACAGATCCACTCCCTCCATATCATGATCCCTTATCACCCTCTAATCCACCTCAAGATCATAGTCCCCCATTCATCCCATCACATGATCCCCTTGTTACTTGAGATCTGACCACTCCATCGCATGAGCCCTTATCTCCTACTACCACAAATCTAGATCCTATCATATCCCCTAATCCCTCTCCTAATACCACCCATCCAAATGTTGCTATCCCATCATCTCCATCTCATGATCCTCCATCATCGCGTAAACCTACTATCTCCACATTGCTTGTATATCCCCTTGGTACCCTCACATTCTTCCATGGATGTCTCCTTGCAGAAGAAAAACAAAGCATATACGCCACCCATCATCCTCCACCTAATAATGGACTCGCATCATTCTTCTAGAATAACAAAAATCCTATCATGGATCAAATGCTCAAGAACATGAACTATCAAGGAAAAGGTTTAGGCCTTCATGAGAAAGGTATTTTAGAGCCCATTCAGGTCAAAGAACAAATCTGTATGCAAATTCTTGGACATATTTCTCAAGACTCACAATCTAAAAATGTTGGTACAACCTTTGGATGTCCTCCACGAGCCTCTTCCAAAAGAAATGCAGGCTCTTCCCACCACTCCACTGGATCATTTGCTGCCATCCCTCCTCCTCCATCATATAGCCTCAAAAATACCATCCATTTTGGATCCTTATGTCCCTCCATCCACCATCTCCCATCCTTCATCTACTCCATCCATTTTGGGTCCTTATGTCCCTTCATCCACCATCACACTTCCTCCAGGTCTTAAGTCCATTTTGGGCCCTTATATCCCAAAATCACCTCCTCCATCTCATCCTATTCATCCTTTCATCCATCCAACACCTATCCATGTCACCCATCATAAACATCCCACTCTCATGTTCCCTAATCAGGATCAACAAAGGCACGTACCTACACATCCTCCATCTACATGTAATCCCCATAATCCTACCTCCATCACTCCACATCATCCATCTCCTCGCACCCATCCCATTGCTACTAAAAGCACTTTGGATGCTAAAACAAAAATGCATAGATCCAAACATCCACATGAATCTAAAGCTCTCCATGTCTCCTCTAAAGGACATGGTGAAGAGAAGAAAAATCAAATCCAAAATCCAAATCAAATTTGTAGGCCACAAAGGCCCACCAAAACAAAAATCAAAACCATGTGGATCCCAAAGAAAAAAGATGCAATGCCTTCAAATGAAAAATCTATAACAACATCCAAATTTGCTAATCCAAAATCTAATCATTCTCATACACCGTCTCCTAGCTCTATTTTGGGTCCTTATGTCCCAAAATTCACTATCTCATCTCCTCCATTATCCCCACATTCTCAATCCATTAATCCTCCTATCCTTTCACATGATACACCACCACATGTGCCAATGTTGGTCCTGAACTCACCACCCCATCACACACCTACCCCATCATTATATCCATACCCTTTCTAGCATCCCATCCATTATCCCACATATCTCCCCCATCAAATCCCTCTAATTCATCCTCTGGCATAATCCATTTATCCTAATAAGGTTGTACCAACATCCAATATTCACTTCACACATGGGATCTTAATACCTCGTATACAACTTGATGCTTGAGTTCTTCATCCATATCCTTATTGTGTATCTTCTAAATCCCTTTATCCACATCCTTATCCTTATCCATCTCCATCCGCATGCTATCCAAAAAATCAGAAAAATCAGAAAAAGTAAAAAAACAAAGTGAAAAATTGTCAAAAAATAAAAATATAAAAAATAAAAAAAGTAGAGAGAAATAATTCATCCAATAGTGAAAACTTGACAAACAAGCACCTTGGATAAGTACCCTGATGAAAACCTAGCAAACAGGTGTCATGCATAAATCCCCATCCATCCTTTTCCACACTTGGGTGTAGCTTCCTAATATGCATTCCCTCCATCCACTATGCTTCCTTCTATGCTCCTATATATGCACGCATCTTCCTGCTTCTCTTCATTCATCTCCTTCATCCCACCTATCTTTCACATCCTAGCATCATATTTCATTTATCTCCAACCCCTCCATCCTTTTTGTGATCTTGATCAAGACAGGGGCACCTATTTATGCATGCTTTTGGACACCTCTTGGTATACATTCCCTTCACCCATATACTAATGTATTCCTTCCACATCCATCAAACTCCCTCATCCACACATCCTATCTTCTGCTAATTATCTCATTTATCTTCCCATCTAGTCGTCTGCCATCCCTCCTGTCTTATCACACATGTCATATCTAGAATGGGGGCATATATCTTCTTTTGTGACATAGTCCTTGGAGACATCATTCATCCATCTCCCCATCCTTATCTTCCTATCCATCCCAACAATCCCTTCCATCTCCCAATCCTTATCTTTCTATCTATCTAAACAATCCCTTCCATCTCCCAATCCTTATCTTCCTATTTGTCCAAACAATCCCTTCTGTCTCCCCATCCTTATCATCCTATCCATCATAGCATCCCAATTCTTCTTCTGCTATGCATCCATCCTAGCATCTTTCCATATCCTTATCTTTATCTATCCATCCCCTCATCTTTATCCTCATCCCATCTCATAATCCCTTGTCATTGGTATCTAGCTATAGGCTCCTCCATCATGCAACCCAATGCCTAGATAAAATCATCATCGTCATCATCATCGGGATGTATCCTTCCCTATCCTCGATCATCTTTCCAACCTTTTATCATTTCTCATCACTCATCTCTTCATCATGTCATTCTCCCTATTCATCTTTTGATGATTTGGATAATTATCCCATCCCTGAGTTTTGTGTAATTACCATCATCAATCCTACCCAATTTAATAGGTCTATCTTGTCTCACCATGTCAATCTCATCTTTATATCCACTTATCCTGGTCATCTCATCATCTTTTATCCATCATTTGTCTTTGGTTCCTTGTTCAAACTACGTTGGCCCTATGCTTTCACGTAGGAAATTTTGATCTGCCCCCAGGAATTGGTCCGGCCGATCTTGGTCATCCATCATCTGTCTCCATTGTCCTCTTTCCATTTTTATCCATGGTCTTTTATCAAACTACGAGGGCTCTGCACTTTCACATAGGAAAGCCTAATCTTTGATCGGCCCTCAAACCCCTAGGTCGTCAGGGTGTTTTGGTCTTGTGTCAGTCCTGCATCTTGTCTCTCTTGTGTCGCATCATCAAGCTATGCCCTTATTTAGCTGGTTCTTAACAAACAAGATCCACTTGTATCAGCAGATCCAATCAGCTTTGAGTATCCCATGTCATATCGGTCTTTTAGTTTAGTATCCATCATCAGTCTCAACAAGATGTATCCTTCCTAGCATACCTCATCAACCCCATCCATCCCCTTGATTCTATGGCAAAGGACATTTTGAAATTGATTGCAATATTTTGATGCTTTTGGTTTTTGTTTATCAATTGAGCTCCCTATCATCACTTGTCAAGGCCATCATGATCCATCATATTATGGTGTGTTTTGACTGGTTAACATAGGGGCATATCTTGATTTTTTATTTTTTTTCTTCTTTTTGTTGTTGTCTTCTTGGTTATAGTCCCATGTAGTACCCACAAAGATCCCTGAGGTCTTATGTTACATTAGGGCATCCTTTTGTGCTTATGGTTATCCCAAACCCTAGCCTGACCAAGGTCTTTGTGACTTTGGGGTGTTGGGATAGCCTTCTTGTTTGTTATGTTTGTTTTATGCATTAGACACGAATCAGCCTTGGTTCTTCATACCTTGGCATCTTGTGTCTTATGCTATAGCAAAAAATAATGCTCTGAAGATGGAAAATTGCATTAGGATTGCATTTCATTTTCCATTCCATCGTCTTCCATGTATCCCCCATCCTCTCATCTATCAAAATCCCCCCCATCCATTCATCCTTCATCACTCTCCCTCCCGTATCCATCCAATCTCTTATCATCATCTCTTCAAACTTCTTAGAATAATAACGATTGGTTATTCTAGGCATCTTGTCCCCCATCATTTTTTATTCATTTCATCCATCTCACATCTCCATCCAATCCTCATCAACTCAATCTAGCACAAATCATCTAATCACATCCTTGGTCTTGTCCCCAATCTTGTTACAAGCCTCAATCCACTCATCCTCATCATCGTTATCATCATTGGGATGTATCCTTCCCTATCCTCTTGTTGTTTTGGGATGAATCATTCCCTCATCAACAACACTTTCATCATCATCATCATCAGGATGTACCCTTCCCTATCTTTTTGTGTTGTCTTGGGATATATCATTCCCTCAACGACAATACTCCATCCATTATCAACCCATTTTGGCTTGTAGCTTGACTAGGGCAACATCACTTTTGTCCTTAAATCTATTTGTGCTTCCCAATCTCCCATCACTTTGCATCCTCTTTCTCATATACTTCTCGCATCACCTCATCCACTTCGAGAGCACACCCATGTTCCCTTGAACCCGCATGTCCTCTCGAGGGGGCATCCTCCATCCCTAACCTTCATCTTCACTCCCATCATCTTTCTTCCCAGTCACTCCTTTGATGACTGGGGCATCTTTCCAAATCTAACCATCTTCTTCTGAGTTCTATGTTTTAATATTCTTTGAAATGATACTACTTCGTAACACCATCTCAAATAGGGTAAAAATGTAGACACACAAATTTGGACACTTAATTTATCCAAATTTATCCCCTTTCATCTAAGCATCCTTTTATTTGCATTAATTAAGTAATATTAATATTATTTAATTAATACCCTTAATTTTTCCAAATCCCTAAGGTATTTAGTTAATAATTAAATACCTTATCTCTTTAATCCTCCTTTTCATCAAATGAATTAAATAAATATGACATTTATTTAATTCCTCACATGTCACATATTTTTCTTAATTCTAACCCACCTCTTAATCTCTTCATTAGGGGCATGCACATGACTAATCCTTGATTAGGATGTGTCACAACATCTAACTTTTGCAAGTTGGCTTCTAATCCTTATTAACTACTAATTATCTTCTAATTAATAATTATTTTTAAGCCTAATCAACATCTTGGTCAACTCTCCCCATCCTCCAAGGAATTTTTAATTCCTTTTTGTCTTCCCCATGTGAATTTTTAATTCACATTTATTCATGTCCAAGACCCCTCTCCTCTCCATGTGAATTTTTAATGAACACATTTATCCTTCCAAGGTTTTCCTCTTTCTCATGCAAGTATTCTAGAATTTTTGACTTGTCACATCACTCACATGTGGCAAGTTCCCACCTTTTTGGAACCTTGTCTTATCCACTAAATTCTTCCAATCATTGTGAATTTAAAATTCACTTTTATTCTCCCAAAGCTTTCTCCTTCCCCATTTGATCATTGAGAGGTCACATCAAGGTACTTACAAGTACCTCCCCATCACATGTCATTTTCCACCTCACTTACACATCATCACATCCTAGGCCACTTCACCCTCCACATGTCAAGATGTGAGGCCTTGTGAGTCCTCAACTCACTATAGCCCTTCATCTTGGCCTTGGTGGTGTAACACCCCGCTAAGGGGACCAAGTGGATTAATACAAAAGACCATCAACACTAAGCCAATTTTTTTTTTTAAAAGAAACTAAAGTAACACTAACTAATGTAACTCAACCAATTAATATGAATGACATTATTACAATAACATGATATTATAATCATATGATAACATAAAAGTAATATTGAACATAACCCATTGGCACACCTATCCACCATGGTCCCCTAACGTCGCTACTAAGACACACCTACACTAATTAAGCCTAAAGAACATATTTGATACATTATGACCATATTTTACTAACACTTGAATGTAAATTAATTTCATACATCAAATTACATATGATAACATATCAAAATTATCTTCAAACCACATCTAACACTATGCCAATATAAATATATTTTTAATCAATGTTATAAAATAAGTACATAAAGATATATCATATCTACTATTTAATTATACTCATGCATTATAAATATAATATTTCTATATTAAACCTCTCTATTACATACTAAACAATAGTAAAAATGTGTATAAACAAGATTGTATCAATTCACTTACTTTTCCTATACAAGAATGCTACCATGAACACGTTTCATTAATCTAAGAGGTACATATGTATAAGATACACTAAACATAATTTTTTTTTAATGAAAATATCACCTGCACATAAATTCAACTATAGAGTGAAGCAAAAGGAAACACTCTCCACATTGCGCATGAATTGCACCACCTAAATCCCAATGGATGGTTCAGAAATACCACCCTACCACGTGGAACCCTGAGGCCCACTCCCTCCGTGCTAGGAGACAACACTAGGCCCCATAAACAAGCAAACAACATAACAAAAACAACAAGTGGCTGACACTAAACATCCCAAGAAAACTACTAAAATAAGAATCAACTGAAAATTACAATAACTTCACAAATACTTTTAGGTACTTCTATAGACCCAAACACATAACACAAATAGATAGAAAACTAAAAAGCTTATCATTAAACCACAACACTAAAATAAAGTATATTACATCAAACTCACAATATTATAACATAATAACACACTTTAGTTTAGTAATTCACAATCAAGACCAACAATGCACATCCCTAACATAATTGATCTTTACAAATACAAAAAAAACTTCAATACAAGATCTCACAAATATGAAGGGATTTATAACATGAAAATAGTAAACACAATTAAATAAAAATAGTACAACTTAATACAGATCAAAAAATATACAGATCAAAAAATATAGTTACACCCTCAATTACAACTTTTAAAACTAAACTGATTCTCACTTGACAACAGTCAAATCTGTTAACAATAAAACACCCATAAAATAGTCATATCAACTCGAAATTAAAATCTATAAAATACCCATTTCAGATTTAGACGTCGACTACTCAGCATCATGGAAGAAATTGACTAAAAATGAATAATAATTTCATAAAATGCAAAACAACAGACAAATTCTATAAAACCCTCTTTGCGGCAATACTCGATTACAGTCAAATAACAAAATAAGTAACATAACAACCAGATTTTATTCAAAATAAAATATAATAAAAAGAAAGAATATTAAAATTAATTTAAACTATTTCAAACCCCTATAAATTTAAAATTTCAATATTCTTTTAGCTGGTTACAGGGAGAAATAAAAATATTTTCAATCATAGAGGAGCAACTTGACAGCAGTCTCGTGTTTCAACTATATCTCACAAACTACGATATAGGTTTCTGAGATTTTTGGACAGAATTTAAAAGACAACAGGTTAAAAAAAACCCATTAAAAATCTCACTAACCCAGTTCGTAAAAATAGAGTTATGAGGGACGCAGTCAAACCCTTTTACTGTGAATAACAGAAAATAAATAACAAGTATTCACTTTTATTTTAATATAAACAAATATTTTATTCACACACGGAATAAAACTATCCAATATTTATTTTTAAAAATCAAAAGAAAGAAATCAATTAAATCATTCATGCATATAAAAAAAAAATTTAACAAAAGATCTGAAAATCCAACCTAGATCCAACGCTTGGGAATGACAGAAATTTGATGCTGAGCTCCAAAGTTTTCATCTTTCAAAACCCTCAAATTGCCACAAATTTCTCATTGCTCCTTCCTCTTTGCAAGCATCGAAAAATTTCTCCCGAAAAAGAATCACAATCCCAATCCAACATGCATGCCAAAAATCCAATAACCCAACAGCCCCGAAACCCTTTATCTCCTCCCAAATAAAAAGAACACTTCCAGAACCCAAAAAAATTAAAAGACAACCTCCTAGCCACCCTTTCAACTTCCATTTTCGTCACTTTTCATAATGGAGTAATTAGGGTGGGTTCTTGACTTTCAAAACATATTTTTATAAAATAAAAATACCTCTCACCCATAAAGTTATCACATAGGTAACATTTTAAATCATTAGAACCACATAAAGACTTCAAAAAATATAAATTAAGTGACTATTTTAATAAAATGAATCAAGAGGCTAATAATACAAAAATTACATCCAAACAAAAATAAAAAAAATATTACTCAATAAACAATAACTAAATACCAAATAATGATAATAATAAACAATAAATCAAATAATTATTCCTCACAATAATAACATAATAAAACATAACATAAATAAATGTCACTTATCGATAACATTATATCACATCTCAAACACATTAATATAAATCATAAAAATAAATATGATAGATTCAATATCTAACTTCACTCAAATAATTCACAAACTAAGGTAAAATATAAATCATAGAATAACTTTACATAAAAGAGCAACATTCATATCAAAAGATAAATAACACTAATCACAATCATAACAACACAACTAACCATGGGGTTTAACACCAACAGGTTGGAATCCAAAACTAAGGTTATACAACAAAATCAAACAATCACATATCACATAAAAAATAATCGAATAAATGCAACACTCTAAACACAAGGTAAAGAAGATCGGACATTGTCTCATAACAACCCAAAAATTTAACACATTCTTCATTAATTATCTCTAATTGAGAACAATGGCCAAGGTTAGGTTATAATTTGGGCCTAGATGTTATCTCCTCAACCACCATTGGGATTAGAGGCACGCTCAGACCTACTAATTTAGGTAGAGATGTAGCCTAGTACCTGTTCACTTAAACATACAAATTAGAGCACATGTGCATAATAACCGAAGCACTAGAAAAGAGGCTCTAGCAATCGTATCTCATTCTCGTATGTATCTCATACGTCCAATGGTATGATGCCGCCCTTTCCACTTATCCTAACAAACATACTACTGTATCACCCAGTTATTCAAGTAAATCTCTACATAATAACAATAACATAACAATATGCATCACTCACCAAAACACTAATAGAAGCTCATGCCCCATCTTGCAACCACAAAACTTGAACAAAAATCAGTATATTTTATGATAATAAAAATAACCATAATCAAAATCATAATAATATGACAACACAATGATAATATATTAGAATCAAGTGAAAACCCTAAAAGTAACCAAACACTTTCATCGCATTAATATGTCAATAACATACATCATAGTAATGGTTATGTCCATGAACACACACATCATGATAAATATACCCTTAAACACATATAATAAATTATTTCCTAACATTTTTACTTAGTCCATAAATTCATGATATACAATATCAATTGTTTAACATCATTAACACATACCTTTAAATGTCTCTATTATTTTACTTTCTTCTCCAAGTTCTAAAGCCAAACTTCCTGCACATCGACTATAAGAATGGAGGGGCACTACAGGTGGCTTTATCTCAACTGTTGAATTATCTAGAGAATTCAAATTCTTCTATAAATACCCCCCTCTTCTAATGCATTTAACAACACTTAGCCATTTGCACCCTTATGCTATCAATTTGATTACTCAATTTGAAAACATGATCTTATCCATTTAGTCGAGCCATTTAGTCACTAGCATTATCATTTATCACATTGTTCATCTTACATACACCATCTTCATAGTCATCCAAGGAGCATACAAACATTCAAATATCAAGGGCCAACCAAGGGATTACAACATAAAGAAGGTATAATCAAGTTTATCTTCATTTCATTTTCATCTTCTTTCTTTGTGTTATCATTCCTTAGGATAATATTTGAAGTGTTGTGTTTTTCATATTGGATAATAGTTATTTTGCACCTTTAGGCTAGGTTAAACCACTAGGCTTCACAACTATAATTTGTATTTTTCCCAAGTCCCTGATGTATATGCAAAGAATAAATGTTGGGAATCATGAGAATAGATGACTACAAGTTAACTTATTCCAAATTAACTTATTCTCACCAATAGCCACACCATGTTTTTTAACCTACAATTCACAAGGTACACAAAACATAGGTTTTTTAAATGTGTATATGTAGGTGTGTAATTCAAATAGAAAAAAATAGTATTGTTTGTTAATGGAAAAAAACACACTTTTCAATAGTACAGGTTATAGAGTATTTTTCCCCTACCTTGTGAAGTGCATGTTACAAAACACGTCGTGTTTTGGACGTCATGTTTTGGAAACTACAATTTCTCATACCTAAACATGTTGTAACCATGTCATCAATAATTTGTGGTAAACCTTCATATGGTCCACAAAAAGAATGGGGTGTACATAAGTATCAAAAACTTGAAAAACTGTGAATTTTTTTACAACTAATATGTTATGGAAACCTTGTTAAATGTAAGTTACAATACATGTTGTGTTTTGGAAACTGCAATTTCTCATACCCAAACACACTATAACCATGTCATCAATAATTTGCGGTAAAACTTCATAAGGCCCACAAAAAGAATGGGGTGAACATAAGTCTCACAAACTTGAAAAACTATGATTTTTTTTGCAACCAATATGTTATCGAAACCTTGTTAAATGTAAGTTACATGGTGTTATGGAAACCTTGTTAAATGTAAGTTACAAAACACACCATGTTTTCAAACCTAGAATTTCTCGTACCCAACACACAATTGTCAAATGATGTTGTTATTTCAAATGTAAACAAGACATACATATAGTGATGAAATGCAGATGAAGATATGTATAGTTATGAATTTCTTATAAGAAATAGGTGGTTTGAAAACATGCTATCATTTTTAACATGCAATTTATGGCATATGGTATCATTCAAAGTACATAATTGACAATACTCATTTAAAGTAACCTCAAAGGAATGTTTTTATTTGAAAGACATCCCAAAAAAATGGTACTCTCCATTTTATGCTCAAGTATGGTTGTGATTTTTCTTTCATTGTATAGGTCTAGTTATAGGTTGAACAACACAATGTGGTTTACAACCTACAAAAGATTACACCATCTTTCCTAGTATATGTTCCACAATTATGCCTAACCTAGTTCACTCAATTATTGATTAAATATTTTATGAATAGATTCAAACAATTTGTTCTTCCTTTGAGATTGCTGGCAACATTGCAAGCACATTTTTGGTCATTTGAGGTTATCACAAAGGTTTTGGTTGACTTCTTAACCTTTCTTCTCACATAGTAGATATACACATGCACCATAACCAACACATTTTTCAATAGTGTATATTATGTCATGCATATATACTAGTAATTACATATTATTTAGCACATTATAATTTTAGGCTATATAGAAAGGTGTAGGTTGACCTACACATTGTGTTGTTCAACCCACACAAGTTTATTTCATTCTTTGTAACATTTAGTTCTACTCATTTCAAGTTACATCAAAGGAATGGTTGGATTTCACAACCATTCTCCTTAGGTAAAAGAGGTATGTTCACCCCAAATAAATTGAACTCTTTATTTTATGTCAATGTAGGGTTGTGTTAAAGCACGCACTTCAAAACATACCCAACCCTTGTGGTTATGATTTGTATATATCCAAGTTTGTAATTCAAATAGCAACAACACCATTATTTATAGTATTGAGAAAATACAATACATTTCTCATGGGTTGAGGATTAAAAACAAAGTGTGTTTTGGATACCTTGTCAAATGCAAGTTAGAAGACATGCCATATCTTAAAACTTGCATTTTTTCATACCCAACACACAGTTGTCAAATGTTGTTATTTCAAATCCAGACAGACATAAGTATAATTATGAATGTATTATAAAAAATAGGATTTTTCAAAACATGTTGTGTTTTATAACCTACACTTTGTGACATAGGGTAACCTTCAACATACACGCTTCATATTGCACACATTGCCTACTATAACCAATTGCAAGATGCAAAACACATTATTTTTAATGTGCACTTCACAATGTTGGAAAACAAAATGTGTGTTTGAATGCATTAAATATCTATTAAAACTCAACATAAAAGACATTTAATAAGTGTATTTCACCATGTAGAAGAAAATTCCTCCAAAAGAAAGATTAAATTAATAACAATCCAAACTATAAGAAATGCATTACATAATCATGAAAAAAGAAAAGAAAATAGCATGCTAGAAAATATGATGTGTTTATGAATTTGCAATGAAATTACTTTGTGAGTGAACAAAAAATACATTGAATAAATTAGTAACAAACCAAACTATCAAGAAAGGAATCCTAAAACATTAAATGATAAAACGTGGCATGAAGCTGCAATTCTATATATAAATATGTTTTCCAACCCATATTTGTGAATATAAATATGTAAAATTTTATATGTGGTATGTTAGTGGATATTATACCCATAAAATGACATTCCTAAGATGAAAATAACTATTGTCCCAATAAGGAAAACCATAATGGACAAACAAACAAAAAATTGTGATGTGTGTAACTATGGCTATGTGACCCTATATGCCAGGAGTTGGAAATAATGTTGGACAATAAAAGTTTCCAAAACTGATATATTTTATTTGCACATTGAACTCTAGGAATGGTAAGATAGCTCCATTATGAAAGGAATGGGACAACTCGCATAGTATGTTGCAGAAATTTGGGAGACGGAAGAGACACCAATATAGCAGGTATTGTTGTGAAACTTGATTGTAACCTTCAATGCCAAAAATATAATGGTGAAATTGACATGAGGAATGAATAAATTTTTTAGAGTATCATACTTATTAGTACAATGGAATTCAAATTAATGACTTTATGAAATTGAATAATAATTTAGAAAGTGGTGAGATGTGAGCAATGAAAATTATATTTCAAGTGTGTGAATGAATCAAGAAGGATGGCATCAATAGTTGATCAATTTTTAGTATTTATGGATGTATTTTTGAAGATGGTGAATTAATATCATGAATGGTTGTAAAAATATACAAAATTTTAGCACAAAATTATTTATATCATCAAGAAGTGAGACCCTAATTAATTATATAGTGCAATAGTGTGTAATTATTATCTACATTAGATAGCAATTTTAATGTGTAGCTATGGCACCAAGGAGAAATTTGAAGCCATGATTGTGGAAGGGCTAAAATTGTGTGCCCAAGTTGGTTATTGGATTCTAATGAGCTTATAGTAAGTGAGAGGAATATGATATTTATAGCCTATAGACACATATTAGGATTTGTGCATTATATTTTAACTAGGTATTTGGGGACCAAATTTTGGATGGTTTTACCTTATGGATTGCTTAAATTACCATTTGATGGTTTTATTTATTTAATTTCTATTTGGGCTCTTAAGATAGAGGTTTTGATAGTGAGTTTTTTAGATATTATTATGATACCAAAATTACTCAAGATCTCTTGTTGGTACTAATCCTATAAAGGATTAGATTCTACAATTGTATCATAACCACTAATATTAAATAATACATTGAGTTGCTTTGGAGCATGGTCTTTTTAATTTCAAAATGGTTTTCCCCATGTAAATCACTATGTTATGACATTTATTTTTTGTTTATTTCCTTGTAACTATATGATTAGTTTAATTTTTTTACATACTCCTCTCATATATTAGTGTAGGAAGTGTATTTCACATCTCTATTTCCTTTCAATTTTAAATGAACTTAGTTCTTGTGGTGTTTAGTACCAAAGTGTAGTAGGTAAGCCTTCATCAAAATTTATTGCAACATTTGCTTTACACCTACCTTTGTATAATGATAGAATTTACTTCTAGCACATGCATGTGATCTCTTATATCAACAATTCCTTCTCTACCCCACCTTATTTTTTTCTCTATATCTTTCTTAACTTCTTTCATTCTACCTTTTTTGTCCTTTAATTTACTCACAAATGAATGATGACCTTGCATTATTATACTCTATCATACCTAAATTATAATTTAGTCACCTTATATGTATCACATCCTCCCATTTAAGGAGAAACTATCCATAGAAAAGGATTTAATGCATTTCTACTAAGCAACATCTTTAGCCAAAAAAATATATTTGGAAAAGATTTATCTTGGCTAATGTGAATTTTTTTAAAAGTCTCATAATTTGAATGGTACATTAAAATGGAAAATTTCAATATGTGGCTATATATAGTGCCTCTTATAAACATATCCACTACATGGGTCCAAACTATATTCAACGACTACAAGGGTACAAATTTCTTTGTCATGTACTCTACATGACCTTCATGCTCTATCTTTCTTTGATTCAACCTTTCCATAAGGCACTTAAGGATTTGATCTAGTATTTTAACCCATAATTATTTCTAGAGTAGTTTTTAAAGCTCCTTCTCATTCCACGAGGTGATTTTCTCACCTATAAGAATCTCTTTGTGAATGAGCTTGTCAACCTTCTATGTCCACCAATAATGCATATATATGATCTAATGATCTACCAAACCATGATTATAAAGAAGTGGATAGAGTCTAATAGGGACCTAAAAAATATATATAAAATGTTAGCCATATTATATTTACATGCAAATACCAATGGTTAATCACTTAAAAATTACATCATACTCACATATTTTGATGTCTTGCATGAAACATGTTGATTCCTTTAGTGTCAAATTTGTTCCATGTATTACGTATAATGAATCTTAATTACCCATACATAATGATTAATCACATAAAATCTATAAGCAAATAGTTTATAAATCAACCAATATTTAAAACTTTTTGTATTTTTTTTAGTGTATATGTAATATAGTATTGTTGAAATTTATAAGCATGTGTCAACTAGAACCCTGTAAAGTATGTTTAGGTTCATACATCAACCAATTATAAAGTATATTTTATTTAAAAAATCTAAGAGTAACATGTATCCTAAAATATAGTCTCTTGTTAAATATAATATATGCATGATTATACTTGATTATAGTTACACATAGAAGGAAAAATCGTGCAATTGATATCTATAAATAAGTGTTATTTACTTTGTAAATTATAAAAAAATTATAGTTGGGCACCAACAATCCATTGGCCATCAAACTTTTTTTTCCTCTACTTAAATGGTTTAAATCCTAAATCCAGGCCTAGACCTTAACATTGCAATAAAAAAAGGGTGGAAATCTCTAACTCATAAAACAATGAAACCTCTATGTGAACAATCGATAGGCCATCAAATTATGTCATTTTCCTTATTTGTAACATCACTTATGATAAATTATAACGCCTGCTATAGAAACTAATATTATAGCTAAAAATATATGGTTGTCACTATAGCTAGTCACATACGACCCTTGGAATGAATATTATGAACATAATAGTAGAGAAGATAATCTTATTAAGGTAGCCATAGATTTAATGATTTTTTCAAAATTAAAGCATTAATGACGATATAACTAGTCTTTTAAAACACTATATGTCATAAAAGTACCAATTCTAACATGAGAAAATCCTTACTCATCACCAAGAGGAAGCCTTATATTCATGAATATTTTATAATACTAGAAATATAAATAATACTCGTGTTCCCATCAATCATCTAATCTGAACCAAGATGATTCTCTCCTTTAAAAAATCACATCCCTCTTTCATTAGGTAATCTAAATAAGAATTTTAGGGAACTTATAGTTTTCATATCACTCTACTAAGATGGAGATCATAAATAACACATGCAATAAGTGATGTATTCTATATATGGAAGCGATAGGATGAAATGTACAACAAAATAAAGTGGCTTATATAAGATTTTAGAAATTTTCATGCATAAATACATGAGTACATACCAAAATATAGAAACAAGTTACCAAACACTAACACACATAAACATATCAAATTATGAACCTTAGTTTAAATCCTAGAACATTGAACACAATATAACAATCTAATGCACACTAATAATTTTAAATCATAATTACCATGTACAAGCCAACACTATTTACCTAAAAAAGTTTTGAAGGCTGTGAGAATAGAGACAACATCAATTCTATTAGCCTGATTATTGATTCAAGGTTCTAAGTATGGAGACAAAGTTCCTTAAGTTTCTTTCATTGACTTGGAAATTATTTCTAGTCAACATGTCACTTATCTTTGTGGCATTACATTTGATTTGTTCTCCTTCCTATTCTACCATTATAATTCTAATTGCTCTACTAATGTCATCCTTAGTAAAGGATCCATCATCTTCATTTCTTTTCACCTCCACTCCCACCTTAAGTTCTTGCACAAGCTTTGCATTTAGTCCTTGCTCAAATTGCATCGGAAGAGTTATGAGTGGCACCCCAAACCTTAAGCCTTCTGTCACCGAATTCCACCCACAATGGGTTAAAAAGGCACCTGTAGAAGGATGATTCAAGATGTGTAATTGTGGAACCCACTTTTTCACCACCAATCCTTTTTCCTGTAAAATAGTTTAAGCAATTAGAAATGATTTTCAAATATAATGCATTGTTATTATTTTATGAAGTAAAAATAATTGTATTGTTTTGAATATAAGAAAATAGCATAAAATTGTTGGAAACTTTAGGTTGGTATATTTCATTCTCTTAGATATTCCAAAAAGGCCCATAAAAAGTTTACATTATGTATGGAAGGTGTAAATCTTTAAAAAATGGGAATCTCAAACTTTCATATTCCATATTCATTAAAATTTTGAAAAGGTACATGCAAAAATTTCATATAATGTTTATGAATTCATTTAAACAACATAAAATGTGTAGTTAGGGGATAAAAGCCAACAAATAAACATGCACCAATAGTTGTTATGGCATTA
>VDFB02340368.1:0-22800 GCA_007258455.2 Sequoia sempervirens
GATAGGATTATTCTTGCTCACACCTGACATATGAAAACCTTGCTATGATGTACTTTAAAAGGTTCAAAAATATTGGACAAAAACATGGAGAGGCATAACCTATCAATGTAATATTCAATAAGCTATCCAAAACATATTCCATACACACCTAACAAATCAAGTATTCACTGAGGTAATATTACAAGAATATCCAACAATCACAACAAAAAAAAGATAATGATTGATTCCCCCATTCCTTTCTCTCTAAATAATTTTGATAGACATCATTGATAGGTCATAGTAACGAGCACAATAAGATAAATCACATGAAAAGATCAAGTGAAAAAACAAGTCAATGTTCTTCATATCTCGAGCCAAAGGGATGTGTTTTGTTTAGGATAAGTATCCAAAGTGATTTCCAAAGATAATGCCTATTGTAGGAAGGATGCATCCTAGGAAATGTTAGTGGATGGTGGCAATTTTATGGGTTGTTTGAAAGGTCGTTGATATAAGGCTAATTGACATGTTTTCTAAAAGTATCAAGAGTTTGATTTTGCATTTAAAAGTTTGTTGTTTCAATTTTTAATTTGTGTTTGAAGTTTTCTTTTGCTAATTGTTGTGGTTGTTTCTATTTTTTTCCAAAGGATGAAGGTGATGATTGATTTATTATGGATGACTGATTATCATGGGTGAAGTGAAATAAGATGGATGGATTTTTTTCAAATATTTAGATATTTTTAATGTTTTTATAATTTTTTGAGGCCATTTTTTATTTTGGGGTTATTTAAATGCTTTGATTTTAAAATTTTCAAATGTTTTTTGTTTTTTCTGAGATTTATGAATATTTTGTGTTTTTGTGTCTTGCGGGCTGATCAAATATTAGCCTTGAATTTTCACCTATTTTGGGATTTTGACATGATTTGAAGGTTTTTAAAATTTTTTCTAAAGATGTTTTGAATGTTTTTTTGATTTTTTGAATGATTTTGATGATTTGGATATGGATATGCATAATGATATCAATGATCTATTTTGGGATTTTATTGAAAACCAAGCTAGGGTTGCTTGATCTAATTGATGTATTGATGATGATAACATTGTTGAGGATACACAACAATGCAAGGATAGTGTTAAGCAACACAAGCATTGGGAAGGATATCTTGAGATGATAATGGATCGATTGGATTTGATTAATCAAGATTTTGAAGCTCGGTTGGGAACAATTTTTTTTTCAATGATTTGATGTGATGTTGAAGTGAAAATTATATGTAACTGATATTGTTTGTTTGGATTGATATTTGATGAAAGATAAAGCTTGATAAGGAACATCTTCTCATCAAAATGTTCCATGGGCTAGTGATTTGGATTTTTTCTCACAAATGCTTGACCAATTCATTTTCATATTTTCCAATGTTTAGATCACCACATAAGTTGGAAGTTATAGATCAAGATTTATTAATGAAGCAAGATATAAATATCTTCCCCCAATGTATAGAAATGTATGGAATGCCATGGATGTATGATTTGATAGATTTATGGATAGATGGATATGGTAAGAATGCAAAGGATTCCAAGGATTATCTTGTGATAAGATAACAAGTTTAGTTAGAGGACTCTTATTTGGATAATGCTTCATATCTTAGATAAGGTTAGGTAGGATAGGATCAATGATAATGGCCCATGTCAAGATGTTTACCACAAGAAAGTGTAAAGAGTACACTAAAATTTTGTCAAGATCAAGGTAATCTGGAAGATGGATGTAGATCTAGATGAAAATAGATTGGATAAGTGGTTTATGGATGAATGGATTTATTATGGATAAGATGGATGGAATGATAGAGTTTATTATGGATGAGATAAGGTGCTTCCACTTGAATTGGTGTACATAGATGCTCGATTCTACTCATGATGCATTTTTACTAGGTTTTCATCATGGTACTTTTCCAAAGTGTCATGGTAGTGATTTTCATTGGAGGATGATTTTTTAGTTTTACTATTTTCATGATTTGTTGATTTTTTTTATTTTTATGAAAGATCTATGCTCATGTTGAGCCACCTAGTGGTGCTGATGTAGATGCTTTTTTCATCATGTGCCAATTATATCCTTCTTGAAGAATTTTTTTTGCTAATATAAATGTACTTGAGTAAAAGAATTTAGAATTATGTTCCGCTTTGTTGATAACGAAGTTAACTTTGTCTTTGTGTGCACATCATGATAGAGTGCCTTTTGAATCCTTATGATGAAGGGTGGATGTCAACACATGGTCAATGTGAGAATTTGATATCATGCATGGTAAAACAAATAATGGATTGTGTTAATAGGAATAGAAGATGGATTGGTTGATAGCTTGGAACCTTTGACTCTCCAAACTTGCGAAGATGAGCAATAATGGGTGGATACAAATGCATGGAATTAGGACCAACTGCTTGATATACTTTATACATTGCTTGAGAAGTTTTATTTTGTATTTGTGGATGTATTTGATGGCTACATTTCCCTTTTTTATTTTTCCCCATAATTTCTTTGACTAATGGATTTTGATAGGGATCTATTTTTGTGTTTTTTGGTGTCCATGTGTATTTGATTTGTCCATTATGCTTCCCAACTTCTTTTGATTTGATAAAATTCTTCTTTATTTTATTCAAATCTTTCTTTTGATGTTTGTCCAAATTTTTGGGTGAGGTGATGGGTGGATGGAGATTTGTGACATGACTGGTTGTAGCATTGGAATTGGTTTCATCATAAGGATTCTTCATTCTCCCTATGTTGACATTTGATTTAGATGAAGCTGCTCCCAATATTGTGGAAGTAGTACCTTCACGCTTCGATTCTTCCTATTTTTATATGTCTTATTTACCAAGCATTATTTGACAAATGCCCATTGTAGATGATGTTATTTCAATTTTCTACTCTATTGTCTCTAGAATATCTTGTTTGGTCTGACCTATTTCCTTGAGTGGATAATGTTGGATGTATTCAAACAATATATCCTCAATCTAAATTTGGGATATATTTGATCCTGATATTGATAACCCAACTTGATTGTAGGAATCAATAACCTCTTGTTCTTGTGTAATAATGTCAAGAAGAAAGGAATCTTGTTCTAACTGAAGATCATCTACATGTCCATCCAAAGAAAGCATCTCATGGGTAGATGGAGGAGTATGTGCTATATGGATATGATCATAATTTGTGACATCATGTATAGATTGGAGAATTCCCATTAGATTGTTGTAGCATCTTGGAGCTATAGATTCTTGATCTTGATTAATTTTGGAATTTCTTTTGACATGCTTTGGATCAAGTTCTTCACATGGGTCAATATAAAATAATAGATTTCTTACAAAGGGTTCTTGGATGTCTTCATTATGCATGGGAAGTGGCTCAATATCCTCTTGATCTATGAGTGGATTTGTATCAAGTGTTGAGTTGAGGATTCCTTCAATCTCTACAACCACGAGGTCAAAGGATGTCAATATTTCTTAGAAAGGACCATTGCTAGAATTTGGTGAAATATGTTGATCATGCTTTGGAATAAATTGTTGAGATATGTCCTTTAACTCATTGGGTGATGTAGAGGCCTTATCATCATAATCATTGGTGGATGAATCTTGATCATTGTCCTAAAAAATTGTGTTGGAGATATTGTCAATTTTTTCAACCATAGGATCAAATGATGTTAACATTTCTTGAATTGGACCATTTTTGGATATTGTTGATGGATTTTTATCATTATTGAAAAGTGACTCTTGATGTATGTTTAGTTGATCGTTGGATGAGGTAGAAACATCTTCAAGGTTCTCATTGATGGTTATATCTTGATAATTATTTTCAACAATTATGGTCAAGATATTGTCACTGTTATCATTAGTGGTTGGATCTTGATTATTGTCCTCAATAGGTATTTTTCCTTCATCAATAAGGTCTTGAATGAGATCTTTGAGTTGAATACAACTTGATGTTTTATGAAGATTATCTCTATGATATTAATAATAATCTCGACCCTTATTCCAAGAGAAGTTTATGATAGAGTTGAAAACACTTACTTTTGGAAGAGTGGTGACTTTTTCCTTAACTAGTTTGTGTAATGTGGATTCAATTGACTCTCCCAAAGGAGTGTATTCATTTTTTTTATCCTGTGATATTTTTTTTATTGAGATGTTTCTTGTTGTGATTGATCTTGTAGATGTGGTGATTGATCTTGTTGTTGAGGTTGTTGATTTTGATATCCAATTTCTTGATATTGAAGATGTTCTTGATGTGGTTGAGGACATAACTCAATGTTTTGATGACATGGTTTGATCAATGGGGGAGTATGTTGATTTTGGGGTGGATATGTCTCTTATCAATGCAATGAATCAAATATTTTGGAAAGTGGAGCAATTTGATGTCATAAAATTTGTTCTTGATTTTGATTTTGACACCCTTGATATAGTTTATTTGGTTGTTTGTAAAGCATATTTAGAATATACACTTGTGGTATTTTTATGGGATCATGCACAAGTTGATTTTGGACAATGTTATGATTAGGGATGATGTTTAGATTTTTCATTATAGGTTGGCATTGAACATTGTTATGGTTGGGAATCATATTTCTTTGATTTAGGTAACCTTGATTTTTCATGGTGTTACCTTGAACTAGATCAATACATTGAGTTGTCAATATATTTCTTGGATTTTGAACAAAATTGGTTTGATTTGCAAACATATCTATCCCATAGTTTACAAAGTGTGCATTTGATATGTTCATGTTTAGTAAGTTTGCACTTGGTATATTCATATTTGGCATGTATTGATTTGATGGGACAATGTTTTTTTTGTTGAAGACTCATGCATTGATTGTTTGGTTGATAGAATTGTAGGTTTTGAAATTTATTTAAATCTACCATAGGGAAAGTTGTTACAAAATTTAGATTGGGAATACTAACATATGTTGTATCATTGAGGTTTGTATGATATAATGATCCCATGTATGAATTGTATAAATGTGAGTTTTGATAATCAGTTGGTATTATAAGCCTTTGATAGTTTGGTTCATTTAGATCACTCATGATGTATGAATCAATCTTATATTCCATGTTTTTCTTGTGTTTTGAACTTTTTGACCTTTAAGGAATTTAGGACCAATAATGAGATGAAAGATGAAAGGGTGAGTGATATGGGTGTTTGAAATTTTAGGAACTTTGGTCAATACTAGACTTTAGGTTTGATTTTGATGTTTAGATTTTGGTTAATGAACTTGTAAATCCAAAGATGGACTTGTGATCTTTGGATAAACTTGTTCAAAGGATGATAATTTAACTAAATGTTTGAGAAAGAATTCATTCTCACACACCTAACTAAAAAATGTTATTTTGATTCGATTTAAATGATTTACCCAAGTCTAGCATAATGATGTTTCCAAATCTCTAAGAAGTTGTTTGTGGGCTGGATTTTGATGGACATTGGGAGATGGATGAAATCATTTTTTTTTACCCTAGATGAACCTAGGAATTTGTTTACAAGACCAAGGTGTTGAAGAACATGCTCTACCCTATGAATGACTCAAACCCGAAAGATCAATACCTTAAATGAGGGGCTCATATTGGAAATATAAGTCTAGTTCATCCCTCAAAAGGTGTGTATAAAAATTTCTTACCAAGATATCCTTGTTGCACTAAAGACCCACAATGTGTTTCTTGAAAGATTTTGGGCTATGATATCTAAGTTTGAAATGAAATAATGTAGACCTTCATTTAGGAATTTTGATCTTGTGAGAAATCATGAAGCCATGAACATTTGTGTGTTCAATTGTGATTTTATGTTGATTGATGAGCTTCTTTTTACCACATCCACTTGTCTTGCATAAACTTTAAACTAAATATCAATGTCTAAGCTCCTTTTCATTCCACAAGTTCATTATGTGAAAATCAAGAAGCCAAGACCATAGTTTCCCTAGGTTGACTTTGAAGAGAGTGAATTGAGATATGAGCCCAAACATTTAGAAGCCTCTAAAGATGAGATCTTTAGGGAAAAGTAGTAATATTAGATTCTTCAAAGGTATTAATGCTTTTCAAAGGGTTTAAAATTTGATGATTTGTTAAATGGTTGTGTTGGATCTTTTAAATACCAACTAGATCTTCAAGGAAGCCTATGGATTTTCCAGTTCCAATAGTGAAAAAACCTTAAAGAAGGTGGGCCAATGAACGAGAGAAAGTAACTTAGCTTTCCTCCTACACTTCAGGCTTTGCAAAACTCGGGAGGGTGATCCCACAATGTATTTATAATGCTCTTTCACAATATTTCCACATACATTGCATATTAAGTAGATATATTCTCATCATGGACTAAATAGATGAAATCCTTCAAGAAATTGGCATTTCCTTAAGAGAATTTAAACATCTACAGCTAAGAATATCAAATAGTACCAAATTGTATCAAAAGTAGATCAATTGAATGTATATTTATGATATTTTTTCTAGAATTGAAATACTAGAAGTGAGAAAAGTGTATGTAACAATCAAGACTAGTGCCATATCCAAGGGTTAGGAGTCAGAATGTAATAAATTGAACTACACGGTAGATTTCATCCTGAACATCAATAATCTTTGCAATTGCCTTACAATTTAGACATTAACACCCAAAATCCTATGACTACTTACCAAATCCACATGACACAAACATTAATTTATGACAACCAAAGTATTTAACTCATCCATTAGATCATAGAAACAATTAAATCATATATGAAAGTGGAAGAAAAATGATAATTAATGAAAAAATCATTAATCCAAATCCATTAATATCTCATGCCAAATATCAAAATGGAGAGACAACAGGCCTGGGAGATTAGCATTTCTATTTAGGTATGTTCAGAAATCACATAATTGAAAAAACTCACTACTTCTACTCAAAACTCTAAGATATGGACTATATATGCATTTTTTGTGTTCTTGATTAACACAATTCTGATCTAGAGTACAACAAAAGACCCCTACACAATAGCCTCAAATTCCTTTTTATATCATCAAAGGAGAAAACAAGATTCAAACTATTGGCATGTTACATTTCATTTCATTTTTCCTTCATTTTAGAATAAATTTCAATTGCATTTTAATTCCTTTGCAACAAAAAATTTCCCACCAAATTGAAAATCTTCACCTTCACTTTACCTAGGCTGCAACTATTATTTTCATTTGTAAAATAATTTTTACCCTACAATTGAAAGCACTTTGCTTTCTATGAAAAATCTTTTACTCTACCTTTTTTTGTTGCATTGTAAACATTTTTTTCTCAACAAAATGTTATAATTCCCCCCATAGTGAATATTTAATTTACATACAAGGACAAATAAAAATATTACCCATTCCATTTTCATTTCACACTTTGCATTTTTACTTAGCCCAAAGAAAATTTCACATTTACCTTCTTTTAAATGGTGACAATTTTTTAAATGGTGGGGACTTAAGAAATTCATTCATCAGGTAAAATATTACCCACATCCATTATATTTCAACCATTTATATTTTACCTTTAAAAAATTCCCATGCGTCTATGCTCGCCATTTAATTCATTGAGTAATATTTAAAACATTAAAAGCATTTAATGTTTTGGGGCCCACCACCTTTTATCTCATCTCCTCTTCACCTTCCAATTTGAGGACCCAATCTGCGATGGGTGATGAAGGCCATCTCTCATCACTGGTTCATCTAAGAAAAATAAACATGATCATCTGATGGGCGATAACATAAAAAAATACTTAATTCCTATGTTTGCTCAATTTGTAACTCTTTCATGGCAGCTCCCTGAGTGAGCAAAAATGGATTCCTTGCACATAGATCTTCATTCTCCCCAATTCCCATCTGAAACTTCCTTTGCAACATTGAACCAATCCTTATATAGTTAACGTGATGGTGCCCCTGTAGCTATCATTGATTTATCTTGGTGCCAACACTATAAAATATAGTCTTCAGGCTTTTCTTGATGTGTTTCGCACCAATGCTATGTTAATCCATTTCTTTTTGTTTAACAATAGCCCTATGTGATAATATTATATAGTAAAACCATCATTCTTCTTCACATCAAAAGGCCTCACATCTCTCTCGAGATCAATTTGTCCCTCTTCTGATTTCACACAGATGCGTAATAATTCCACCTTCCAATGAAAAACAACAAAGACTTCATTACAACTACTTTCTTTGTTGATTTTTCTCTGTTCTTTGATGAATGTGTGTACCATGCTTCATCACTCCCAGCCCAAGTATCATTGATTTCCTTCTCCAATTTCATTTTGAACTGGCAATGGGTGATGAGTTTTTCCATGCACAGTGAAAGTCATGAAAGTTGTGCCTCAACCAATCAAAAGCAAGAATTAAACTTGCTTGTCCTCCAAATCATTTGAGGTTGCATTTTATGTTTTCCCAATATTTAAAATATTCAAAATATTTAAAATATTAATATTTGAAACATTAGAAGAAATTTGTGACTTTTAATTATGCTTGCTAGCCATTTCAAAAAATTCACTGAGTGCAAACCGGGACACTTGGAGACATGAATTTTTGTGTGTGATCATAATAAATTATTTATAGAAAACCCATTTCCTCCAATTTTTCTTAACCCTTAAAATTTAGGTACCTCCTTTGTAAATTGGCCTCAGGACGTGTTTCAAAAGTTCATTAAAATAATGTATCATATGACCTTCAATCTTGATGAAAATGGAGATGCATAGGTTTCAAACCAAAAAAAGAAATGGGTTGTCCTTATATTTGAAAAACTTGACACTTTCTAGAACATCATTTTTGGCCATTTCACAATAAAAAATTATTAAACCATCAAAACTTATCCCAAAAGCCTGAAACTAAACAAGATTGTAGAAATTTGACCCAAGAATGTAGTGAAATAAATGGATTGGAAAAAGTGATCCTGAGGTGAAAGATATTAATCAACAAAGTTTCTTACTTAGGCATTTTCTGGAATTCACATATCAGGAACCAATCAGGGCTCTCAAAGTCACCACTTTGAAAAAATATCAAAACAAATTTTGTGGGGATGCAATGGAAACATAAGCTCATTTAGGTACCCAAAGTATGTGCATAATATGGCTTTCCTTCAATCATTATTCTTCATGAGATATTAGGGATCAAATTTGACCACCTTGAAACATTGTTAGAAATGTAGATGTAAAATTGAACAAACTGCATTTTCTTTTGATCTTGAAAATGTAGCAAATCAGCTCATGATGCTCTGAAATTAGATAGGGGAGTAAATTAATGTAAGGAGAATGGAGAGAAAAAATACATTCATTATGACAATCATCCATTTTTGAAATACAAGCTCGAATGGGAGGCCACTTCACAGAATAGAGAGTTTGCAAATAGCAGAAAAGTACAAAACCCTCTAGCTTCACTTTTCAAAACACCGTCAAAAATAATCATGGGAATTTGAAAACTGACATGGGAATTCACATATTATTCATGATTTGGTCCACCAAGAGGTTTTTCATGAAAATCAATAGGCTTCGAAATATGACCCTCCAAAGTAGGTCACTTAGGTAGATTTCTCAAGTGCACTGCTGAGTGTACAAGGGCAAAATTTTCAATAAGGGAAGTTCAAATTTTTAGGATTTGAAGGTCCCAATAGTGGCTTTTACTAGGGATGTATGCCTCTTGTAAGCATAGCAAGAATCTAGATCTCTGGAGAGTAGACCAAATATGGAGTCCATTGGGTGTTCTGAAACTACTCCTTTATTCAACCTCTTTTTCAACTTCACTTGGTGACCCTAGGCCACCAAATGAAAAAGGGGAGTGAATTATTACCTTTGTCAAACACCAATCTAATAAAGGAACTATTATCCCTCAACTCATGCTTACCTTTGTCACACCACAACAATATGAGTGACTGCATTTGTGCAAACACAAGTATCAAGCTTCCTTCACGCAAGTGGGAACTTGCTCTCTTTTTTTCTTTGTCATCAAGTGGCAACCAAATCATATAGGCCACATCACTATCCATTTCTCCATTTTCTAATTTCATATCAAATGGAAACATTTGAGAATAGGGATCAAGATCACATGAAAACACAGTCTTATCACATTTACTAACCCCCTCATAATGACTATGCTCAGAGAAAATATCATGCCTAAAAAACAATGTGTGATCCTCTTGTGTATTGAGCAGAGAATGCTCACACATATATATCTCATCCAATTAAATTGCATCACAAGTCAGCTTTTCTTAATCCCAACAAAACAACACAAACACATTATCATGTGTTTCAAGATTCTAAAAATCAGATTTATCAACACCCAAAGTATTGTCATCTACATTCAAATGATGGAATTCAACAAAAATGTCAACATCAAATGCATAAAAAGTGTTTTCTATCTTAGGTTCACACATGATGTCAAATTCATTCTTAAGTCCATTATGCAATTCCATATGGAATGTCTCAAATGAAGATCTAGATAATTCAAAATTTAACCCTAAGCAAACATTTCCACATTGATTTTTCATAGCATGTTCAACATTACTCTCCACAATATCAATATGAATAACTAAATCATTTTGGATGCTATCACTTGCAGGAATAATAGGGTCAAAAAAAGGAACTTCATGTGCACTAACAACTTTGTGCACTTTTAGTTGATAGGCATATTGACCAATGTGCTAGAGACTCACCATTTTCTGAAACTTGTTCATTAGCAATAAAGGTAGAACTTTCATTTTCTTTTATACCAATGCATTTCTCATTCAAAACAAACATGTCCATTTTTACATTGTGAAGATGAGAAATATCATCAAAGAAAGACCCAAATTCAATTTCATATTGACTAACATCACACCCACTGTCATTTGCATCATTTGGTTGCCATACACATTGATCAAAAGGGTTTGGAATGTCAACACAATCTGAGAGCACATCAAATTGTTTCACATTATCTATGGGTGATAATATTGATACCATATCCATGTGTTTGTCATAATGCATAACTTGATCATTCAAAAATGAACTCCTTCCTTCAACATGTACCTCATCATCCTTTTCATGTACAACTAACATTTCCACCTCTGCAACATATAAGCAATCATGGGTAGCTAGGACATCAACATGTTTATCAACATCTTTATCATTTATGTCACTATGTTTAGGATCTGCATACTGGAGGAAGGTGGCTTCATGAGCATTGGTATCACTGCATTCTTCATGTGAGCCAAATTCCTCTAAGTTATCCTCATAGGAGCATTTACAATCCTTGGATAAACATTCAAGTTGGCTGTCATTTTAAACCTCATCACAAGAAGGCTCATCACTATATAAATCATACTCAGATTCTTTGGAGTGAGTACTTGAACTTCTATCTTCAATGTATTGATCATTGATTTGTGATGAGATGTTAGCAACACTTGTATTATCTTCACTAACCAAAATATGACATGGAGTAACATCTTGCATCTCTTTTACTTCTTCATCACCCAAGATATTACAAGAAAAATTCTCTTGCATATCTATTTTGTCATCATACAATGTATCTTCATCTTCATCACTATTGTATGAATCTACATATGTGCTGATTGTGAGCTAATTACAATCAACATCCTCATTCACACAACATGTATCTTCATTTTCTAATACACTCTTTTCATTCTTGTGTATCATGTTCTATTTTTTCATAATAGGACAACAGTTATCTTTATTTTGTGACACCACATTTTGTGCATAATTACTTTGGGCTCCTTCAATAATCTTTATCTAATCAAATACCTGGTCCAAGCCATGAGGTTTCAACTCCTTAGGCAATGCACTTGGCCTAGAATCACAGATTTCACCTTTGGTTTCAGTTGTGGGTCATTGGGTTTTTTGAAATAATCTAGATTTGAGTGGGGGCCTGTGTAAAAGATACTTTGTGATCTTGTTGCAAAAATATTCAGATAGCAAGTTCATCAAGGAGAAAAGAGGTGGATAAATTTTTTGGAAATAATTTTAAAATGTGAAAGCTGAAAATAGAGGATTTGTTGATAGATAGAGATTTGTGGGATGTTGTTGATGAGAATGTTTGAGCGTCCTACGGATCTCCTTATACTACAATATGATATGGATGTAAATCAAAGGGTCTAATCATTTATTAATGTCCATGGGAGACCTCCCTACACAAAAACTATGGAACAAGCTTGGTGAGATGTATCGGGGAAAAATTTAGTGAACAAGATTTTCCAAGGAAGAGAGATTTGTATTCCTTGATAATGAAGAGGGTGGATGAATCACAGATCACAGGAGCATTAAATATACTAGTGGCTCAATTGGCATCATTTGGTGTCAAAATGGGCCAGGAGGAAAAATGTTAGATCTTGCTTTGTTATTTTGCCTAATTTGTGGGATTCTCTTATTATGGCTATTGGGAGTACTTCTATTATTTTGAGGATTGAAGATGTAGTGGGTTATTTTCTTTCTAAAGAGATGAGGAGGAAGATATCCATCACTACCAAGGAGACCCTAAATTTTCATGGAAGACCTAAGGAAAAAGGAAAGAAGAATGAGAAGCATGAAAAATCCATGTCCAAGGGGAGATCTAACTCTCTTGGAAAGTCCAAAGTTATTTGCTAGAACCATAGTAATGCTAGACATGTTCATAAGGAATCTAAAGAAGAAAAGAAGAAGAAAAAGAAGAAATTTGATTTTGATTTTGAGTTTGAGAAGGAAGATGGCAATGCATTGTTTGTAGCTTTGGAAACTCATGCAAGTAATGATGCATGGTTAATTTACTTAGGTGCATCTTTCCATATGACCTTTAATAGAGATTGGTTTTTTGAATATGAAGAATTTGATGGAGGTAAGGTATACTTGGCCAATTATTCTCATTTATAAACTTTTGGTTGTGGTAAAGTTAAAATAAAATTTCCTAATGGTAGAATAAAAAGGAATAATGGTGTATTGTATATCCTTGGATTAGCACAAAATATATTATATGTAAGAAAACTAATAGATGGGGGTGTGTAGGTAATATTTTCTAATGAAAGATGCAAGATGGTTAGAGGTGACATGTTGATTGCTAGAGGTGTTAGATATGGAACATTTTATAAGCTTGATGCATTCACTATTGAGTGCAATAGTACTTCTATGAAAGGAAAGTATATGGAAGAAGTGGGGTTTCACCTTTAGCAGATGGTCATGGCTTTTGGGTACCCAAGGGTGCTCTTTCTTCTAAAACAAAGTTACCTATAGAGAAAACTATGTTATGGCACTAAAGAATTGGCTACATTGGAGAAAAGGGTCTAAGGACCTTGAAAAATAAAATCCTTATTGAAGGTTTTTTCTAATTGTAATCTTGAATCTGATTTCTATTAGAATTACATTTATGGAAAACAAAACTGTGTTTAGTTTTACTCAAGTTCTCATAAATCTTGTGGTGTATTGGATCTTATTCATTCTGATGTGTTTAGTATTGTAGATGTTCCTTCGATTGGTAAATCCATATATTATGTTTCATTTATTGATGTTTATAGGAGGACATGGGTATATTCTCTAAAGAGTAAATCTAAAATTTTCAATCAATTTAAAGAATTTAAAGAAATGGTTGAGTTATAGACTAGAAAGAAGATAAAAATTTTGAGGATTGATAATGGCAATGAATTTTTCTCTAATGATTTTGATATATTCTATAAATATTGTGGTATTCATAGACCAAAAACAACTACATATTCTCCACAATAGAATGGATTTACAAAAAGAATGAATAGGAAACTGATGGAGAAGGCTAGGAATATGTTGAGTGGTATTGGCCTAGAACAAAGGTTTTGGATTGAAGCCATTTCCATTGCTTGTTACCTGATAAATAGGACTCCTACATTAGTTCTTGTTGAAAAGATTCCTATAGAAGCATGGTCAGGTTAGAAGCGTTCAATAAGACATCTTATAGTTTTTGGTTGTGAGGCATATGCAAATGTGCCAAAGGAGAAGTGAACAAAGTTGGAAAAAAATGATGTGAAATGTATCTTCATTGGATATAGTTATGGTTTGAAAGGATACAAACTTTGGGAACCTATTGTACGTAAGGTAATATATAGTAGAAGTGTTATTTTTAGAGAAACTAAGCCTTCTTCTATTACATTGTAGCTAGAACAAAGCAAATGGGAATATGTGATTCAATATTCTTCTACACCTAAGAAAGTTGAATCAAGGCCCAAGGATAGAAAATAAGTTTAGGAGATCTCATCTAGCTCTGGATCTTTAGAAGGGGAGGAAGAACCTCCAACCCAACTTGTTTGTAGGTCTACAAGGAATAGAAAACCACTTAAAAGGTATACACTTGATGATTGGAGATGAATTTTTTATTTGAATACTAACATGGATGAACCCAAATTTGTAGAAGAGGCATTAGGTATGAATGATGCTAAATCCTGGAAGATTTTTATGGATGAAGAAATGGAATCTTTGAAAAATAATGATACATGGGATCTTGTACCATTTCCTGAAGGATGGAAACCTATTGGTTGCAAATGGGTGTTCAATAAAAAGATTGGTTTAGATGGAGGCATTGAGGAATACAAAGAAAGGTTTGTTGCAAAAGGTTACTCTCAAGTTGAGGGTGTTGATTATGGTGAGATATTCTCTCCTATTAAAAAAATGACATCCATTAGATTTTTGCTTGCTATTGATATTGATTATGATTTAGAGGTTGAGAAAATGGATGTGAAAATTTCTTTCCTTCATGGTGACTTGGAGGATATAATTTATATGACACAACCAAAGCACTATATGGTGAAAGCTAAAAGTAAGTTGGTTTACAAACTGAAGAAATCTTTGAATGGTGTAAAACAGAGTCCTAGGATGTTGTACCAGAAATTTGATACATATGCGTTGAGTTTTGGATTTGGGAATTATAAATCAGATCATTGTGTTTATTCTAAAATTAATGATCATTTAATGTTTATTGCATTATATGCTGATGATATGCTATTTATTAGCAAAGGGAAATGTATGATTTCAAAACTAAAATCTCAACTTGCTATTAAATTTGAAATGAAAGACCTTGATGTAGCTAGACACATTCTTGGGATGGAAATTAAAAGAGATAGAGAAACCAAAAATTTATGGCTTGGCTAAAGTAAGTATGTCAATTTTGTTTTATAGAGATTAACATGTAAGATTGTAGACCATTGTGTGTTCCCCTTTTTGTTGGAAAAAAATTATCTATTTCAGATTGTCCAACATCACCATTAGAGATGGAAGACATAAGAAGAGTACCTTACCAAAGTGCAGTTGGAAGTTTGATGTATGCTATGGTTTGTACTAGACTAGAGATTTCCCAAGCAATGGGAGTTCTTTCTAGATATATGTCTAATCCTGGTAGAGTTCATTGGGATGCAGTCAAAAGAGTCTTTAGATATTTGTGTGGTACCTCAAAATATTCCTCATGTTATCATAGTAATGCTACTGAAGATGAAATTTCCCTTTATATTCATGGTTATGTGGATTTACACTAGTAAGGTGATATTGATAGTAGACAATCCATTGGTGCCCATGGTTTTACTTTATTTGGTGGTGTAATTAGTTGGATAATTAAGAAAAAGGTTGTGGTTTCTTTCTCCACTACAAAACCAAAGTATATGGAAAATACTCATGCTTGTAAAGAAGCCATTTGGCTTAAGAGACCATGTTCAGATATCAGAATAAAACAATGTGTGGTGACAATTTATTGCAATAGTTAGAGTGTGATATGTCTAGCAAAGAACCAGGCATTACATGATAGGACCAAGCACATTGATGTATAGTATTGTTTTGTTTGAGATATGGTCAAAGATGGCAGGATGAAGCTAGTTAAGGTAGAGACTTCAATTATTGTTGTTGATTCTTTAACTAAGCCTGTGAGCATGAAGAAGTTCAAATGGTTTCAAGAGATTATGGGCCTTTTAGCTCCTATCAATTAAGAGACAATGTTTACTCCCTCTTGTTGCTCTTTCAAGGTGTTTGAAAAGTATGATATTTATTGGGAAATGGTTTCTCAACTTTGCAATTATATAAAGGTTATTATTGATAGGATATATACATGAATATATATATATTTACTAGTTACACTGATAAATGTAATATATAATGGTATCAAGGGGGAGGAGTGGGATATGTGTAAAAAAAAATTTGTTAATTTTTTTAAAAAACTACTAAAATGGTTGACATACATTATAAATATAGACCATTAATTATTAGGTTTTAGATCCAATGGTGGATATTTTGTTTGCTTTTCTCATCCTAGAATATAACCCTATTTTATGAGGGCATTGCATTATGGTTGTGGTAGAGAGAGATGGTGATGTATTATGAGAGTTTGATAGTATTTGTGTTGTCTCTTGATCTCTGAGTGGTGATACTCCTATGAAAAGCTTGCTCTGCAAGTATATTGTAATCTTTGTGATTTACTGAATAATATTTTAGGAAGCTTTTGGAGTGTGGGGTTTTCTCTTGAAAGGGTTTACCCCGCGTAAATCACTATGTCATGGAATGCATGATATTTATGTTATTTCTATTTAAGTTTTTGTAACTATTAAAGTTCTATACAAATTTTCATTATTATCCTCTCAAGATTAGTGTAGGAAGTTGTTACACTACCTTAGCTTCCTTATAGTACATGTGAAAATATTAGCTCAATTAAGATTCCTCCTAGTCCTTTCCTAAGAAAGGATTTTGGTGTATCACATGAATGCTAGGGGTGGCACTTGTCAGTATAGGACACCAACACCAGTTGGTTGATGACTTTAGTCACAACCAATTTATTGATATAGCAAGCCAAAATGAAAGCACTTCCTAGTTCATTCCCTCTCACAAGTTGGGAGGTAGGCCCTCTAAAGGTGACTCAACATCAAGAAAAAGTTACACTTTTGAGTGCTTCTCTTCACCCAAGATCAAGTGAGGCACAATGGGGGAGGATACAAACCTAAATTGTGTCCAAGACAAAATCACTCACTTAAGACACTTGTTCTTTTTATCCTTCAAAGCAATAGTGAATTCATTTGAAGCACCAAATTGAGTGTGAGTTTTCCTTGTTCAATTTTATTCCAACACAGCAATGATTTAGTAATTTTGTAAATTCAATTTTAACCAGTTTGAAATTCTCAAGTCAATGATTAATTTTAAACCTAAAAAGAAGCTAGTTGGTCCTAATACAAAAAAAATAAAGCAACAATGGATGCCCTAGGCTATTAAAATTAGCATTAAACATGATTTTAATTCTCCAAGTTGATGCTTCCCTCCAATCTACAAAAGCAACATTGGACAACAAGGGCAGTGATAAACAACAAAGGTAGCACTGTTTTTATAGAAGTGACACTCTTGTGAAAAGTAAAAGAAATGCTCTATAGTAGATAGAGAGCAAAAAAGTGATGGAATACTTGTAAAAGTGGTGTTGAGACAAAGGAGATGGTCTAATTGACACTTGGAAAAGCCCAATTGACAAAGAGATCAAAGGTGGTGATGTCTCAAAAGCAATGTGACAAAGAATAGTGATAGTGGTGTGATGCATCAAAAGTAGCACTGAAAGAAAAGGCGGCACTAAATGTTCTTGTAAAAGTGGTAGGATAAGCAAAGACAATGCTCTAGACATGAAAAATGGTGTCACTTTCCTATAGCTGCAAAAAACATGATTTCAAAGATAAAATGTGAGGTTTTTAGATGGCTGGCCCTCCTTCTAGCACCAAAATGTGAATGATAATCCACACCAAACTAATAAAAGACAACACAAACAAGGTTAGTCATTCCAATAAGCACAAACTTCATTTTCTATGAGATTCTTGATTAAAAAAAGATGAAAACATGAAATAAAAGCATAAAAGAAAGCAAAAGAAATCATGTTAACAAACTAAATAGATCAAAAATCCATCCCATATGGGGATTGGTGTCACTTTTATGTGGAAAGTGGACCTTTACCAATCCCTTTTATAAGCTCTAAGATCCTTTGATGTGTAGATGAAAAGCATGATGCAAAATTATAGTCAAATTGAGCTAAAATTGTTAGAAAAATGAAGAACAACTCATTTTGTTACTTTTTGTTGTCATTGATATCACCATGATATATGAGTTGCAACTACAAGATCAAGATTGAAGTTATTCTAGCATTGTTGTCTGGTATCTATACCAGTATTTTTCCTACATCCTTTGGTATTTTGGTTTGCATTTGTTTGTCAGTGATTACTATTGCTTGCAGTTTTGGGAAATGGTTTGTGGATGTTAGGAGCACATACATTCAATATTTCACATATCTAGTTGCTCATATGGTGTATTGACATTGTGTTAGTATTTGCATTTGTGCTATTAGCTATATCCCTAGCTGACCTAATGAATGTATTGTGTAATAGTGAAATATTTTTTGTGGATATATGTGTGACCTATTTTAGTTCTATGCTGACTTGATGAAGCATGTTGGATGTGTGAATTACCTTTTCAGAATTTTTTATGAATTATTGACATCGACAAATGGTATTTCTGGTAAATAAGAAGTGCATCTAATTAGGCTGACCTAATTGATGCCTACAAAGAGATCAAATATATATTGGATAATATTTGAAGTTTAAAAAGTAGAATTTTGGTGTGAGTGAATGTGAATGTAAAGAAGGGTGAATATGATGAAGTGTGTTAAGTCATGATCTACATCAGAAATGAATCTTCACTCACTAGGTGTACTCCATCAGTTCATTTTCTAGGTATAAGCCATTTTTGTCATTATAATTCTAAAGGTAGTGAGCCTTTTTTTTTGAATAGTGAATCCTGGTAGTGAGCCACCAATTTTTGTAATATTTTATAACTGGTTATACTATACTGTGAGCTAACACTCACTATGGTTTTTCCCATTTTGGGTTTTCCATGTAAAAATCTTGGTGTTCATGTGTTCTCTAATTTCATGTTTTGTTAATGCTTTTACTTATCTTTTCCATTGTATGGATTGGAATAATTTGATGATATCTGATCAGAAAATTTAAGAGGATACTAATTCACCCCTCTTAGTATATTAGACATTTAACAATTGGTATCAGAGCTTGGTTCCTCTAGAAAGGCCTAACAGCTTGAGGGAGATCCTAAAGATGGAAGAAATGGATGATAAAGGAGAGCTTCAGATTGCTCTTGATGATCTCAACAAAGTTGAAAGAGAAAATAGAGATCTAAAAGAAAAATTCAAAGATGCAAATTATTGTGTCCAAAAATTGGAGTAATTCAAAACATTTAAAGATAGGCACAAGGAAGTAATTGATCAATTGAAGAAGGCTAATGAAGATATTGTTAGTTTGAAAGTACAAGTAGAGGAGAAGAAAATATTTGAAGAATGTCTAAAAAAGTTGGTACAAAGCAAGTCTAAAGAGTGCACCAAGCTTGAACAAGAAGTTGTGAACCTAAAAGTAGATCTAGAGAAGGAAAAACTCTATGAAAAAAATTCAAATCTAGCTTAGACAGGCTTGATGAATTAATTTTAGGACAAAAATTGAATAAAGAAAAAGGTGGTATGGGAAATGATAATGGTGAAAGTTCTAAGATGATGAACAATCAAAATACTCTAAATAAAGGAAAGCAAAAGGAGAATTCAAGGAACTCAACTAGGAGACCTCCAGTGAGACAACCTAATGCAAAAAGGTATCCTTCTTTTAATGGCACTTGCCTTTCATGCAATAAATTTGGTCACAAGGAAACAAAATGTAGGAGTAGGATGAATTAGTTCCTTGGTCCTTTTATTGGTCAATGTTTTACATGCAAAAGAATTGGACATAGGGCAAGTGAATGCAAAACCTTGATGATGAATTATTTTAATGCAAGAGGAATGAATCAATCCTTTAATGGATATTGCTATACCTACAACAAGTATAGACATAAAGCTAACTAGTGTAGAACAATAGTTAGTGGAAGTCAATCTAATCAAAGAAATATTGTCTGCTATAAATACAACAAACCAGGTCATGTCTCAAGAGTTTGTAGAAGCAAGAAGAGTAAGGAAGTCAATCTAGTAGAAAATAATGTATCTATGAAGAAGGTTGAAAAAGATGATAATAAGAAAGAGATGAATAAGATTTGGAGAAAGAAAGAACCAAAGACTATTGATGAGTCTATGCCCTCATTACTTACAGATGATTTATTCAATAATTAGACCTAGCAAGCTTGTAGGGGGAGCATTATCAAAAAATGATAAGAACCCCCTAGCCAAGTGCCATGTCAGAGGTTAGCATTGGATGAAATGTGAAGATAGAGTTTTTAGAGGTTCTAGAAAAGGAACGGGTAGAAAATATAAAGTGATGATATTTTACAGAGTAAACTAGGGTTTTTCTATGAAAAAGAGAGTTTTTAGCAGCTTTTTGGATTCTACCACATTTAATGTGAATTAGGTAAGATCATTATTTTTTAAAGGAACTATTTAAGGCATTTTGATCATTTGAGAATTTTGATAAATTGAAGAGATTTTAGAGCATTCTTGAAGATAATTGAGGGCCAAGCTGTGGAAATCCTAGTTTCCATTCGACATGTAGAAAAATGCATTTTTATCTTCTAAGCAGTTGTGTTTTTGCTTTGTTCAAGTTGTTTGAGTTCAAAATTGGTAGAATGGAAAATCTTGTTGTTGTGAAAGTATCAGAGAGGCTGAGGCCCTCTTACAAAAAATATTTGTCAAAGGTTTTCAAAGATGACCAAATGAGTGCATTTTCATCAATTCCACATGGAATAATGTTGACTAAAGATACAAGGATGTATATTCATGTGAAGTATAATGAATATGATCACTTTAAATTAATTGATATTTGGAAAAAAGTGCTTACTGGTGATGACTTCTTGGTAAAACTTGAGTACTCAAATGTCGTAGAGAAAAGGTTGGATAGATGGAATAATTTTCCAAATTTTAGCTATGATGAAAAATATGTTAAACTAGAACTAAGCAGAATTCATGGCAAATTCCTCTAGACTGATTACCCACACTTGATAACAAAGGAAGAAAGTAGGGTTGTAACTAGACTTTGAGACAAAGGTACAATACCTGTGTTAAAATATGTGAAGAATGAGGTAGTAATGGAAATAATAGGAGCCACATATGACAAAAGAGCCCTAGCAACGAAAACCATCACTAATCCTACTATGAAGTACGTAGCCATGATGATTGGACATAAAATATATTTCATAAATAGAATTTTTTTTGTTTCAGCCACAACAATCTCTACTAGTTTTAATGTGGTTTTGAATGGTGTTGATTATGATCTTTGTGAACTTCTTCAGTTATAGTGGCAAGAGAACTTGAAGTCAAAAAAGGAAAGGAAGTATGCCTTCAAGTTTGGTTCTTTGATTATATGTTTATTTTTTTACTTCATGAAGAGACTTCTAGCAAAGAGTGAAGAAGTACATTGGGACTCATCTAGACTAGGAGGTCATAAATTTTTTGATTATTTGCATAGTCTGTGAAATTTGGATGCTCAATATAATTCTCTAACAACATTCTTTGTTGTATTTGAAAGAAACATGAAAGAAAGGGAAAGGATCCCGAGGAAAATTGTAGAGAAGTATAAGGATGATATCATATTCCATGTTGCTTTAGATGAATGAATTATTGAGGCTGTAGAACCTCGAACAATTTGGATTTAGCCTTTGGGATATGAGGTGACAAAAGATGAAGCTGAAGGATATGTACAATTATTGCTAAGGAATCCAAAGGACCCCAATGAACCTAGAATTGGGACATATGTAGAAAAGTTGATGGAGATTCATATGGAGTAGAAGAAGCCTAAAATTAGGAAGAAAGTGGAGCAAAAGCTTAAAGAAGTTGTATTTACTGATGAGGAGATTTCCCTTGGAAGGAAAATAGGAGAATGAAGGGAGGAAAAATTATCTGGCCCAAGGAGATCTAGGAGGACTACCTCTACAAAAGCCTATGTGACCCCCACAACAAAGAATGAGCCTAGTATGGTTGATAAAGGTAATGGTCCTATTTCCTTTGGACTGACTACAAGATCTAGGGAGAGGAAGGAAACTCCTTCGGTAGTCTCTATAAAGAGAGGAAGAAAAGAGAAAGCAACAAGGGAGAAAAATATGAGTATTACAGATGATCAGGATGATGATGAAGAAGGTCCTAAAGCAAAGCTAGTAAGAAGAAGAAGAGGCAGTTTACCCTTTAGTGAAGGTGCATCTACAGAAGCCGTTGGTTCCAAAAGAGTACATATTTTGTCATCCTTTGATGATGAAGAAGAGAAAGAGTTTAGTATACATGTGCACACCAAACTAGAATCAAAGAAGGCTAAGGTAGCTAGTGAGGCCTCTGAAGACCAAAGAGATGAACAAGACATTCTAGTAAGTTCTAGTCCCCAATATAAAATAGATCCAACTCTTAACCCCTTGCTAAATGTTGAGAATATGCTTCAACCCACAACTGAATACTATAATAAAGTTGGAGAAGAAGACAAGAAAACTCTACTTTTAGATGTCATTGAATATGTTATCATCTAAGAAGTAAAATGGGATGACATAAGAAAAGATGTACCTAAAACCTTGTGGGATGATCTGATGAAAAGGAGATTTGAGGTTGTTGTGTATGAAGAGAAAATTAGAAATGTTTCATATAATAAAATTGGGTCTTCCTTGAACCTTGATGATCTGAAATCTCTGAAGAAGATATATGCTGAATTTTTTTGAATGAAGAGTAGAGTAAACATGTTGATGACAAGGAACAAGAAGTTGAAAAAGAAAGTAAGATAGGGAACAAAAAAGGTAATCTAGGAGATAGTAGAAAAATATGGTATGCTTAAGACTAATGATGATGCTACTGCTAAAGAAAACACTAAGGAAAATGTTCCTCTTGATATAGGTAATAAAGATATTTCTAGAAATTTTGATGTTGAAA
>VDFB02340369.1:0-47699 GCA_007258455.2 Sequoia sempervirens
TACAAAAGTCCACAAATAACGTGTCAATAATTTTTTTTTAAAGAAACTAAAGTGACACTAACTAATGCAACTAAAAAAATTAACATTGATAACATCATTACACTATCATAACATAATCACATTATGACCTAAAAGCAACATTAATCATATCCCATTTACACACCTATCCACCATGGTCCCCTAATGTCACTACTACGACACATCTACACTAACTAAACCTATAGAAAGACATATGATACACTATGAACACATCCAACCAATCCTATGAATGTAAATTAAATCTCATGCATCAAACTACATATGATAACATAACTTCATTATAATTAAACCTCATCTAACACTATGCCAATATGAACCTAATCCTAATGAATGCCATGAAATAGGTACATAAAGATATATCACATCTACTACTAAATTAAGTTCATATGCATCATAAATACAACATTCCTACATTAACCTTTCCATTACATAATAAACAACAATAAATATATCGTCAAGATTCCATCAATTCACTCACATTTCCTTTACAAGAATGCTACAATGTACACGATTCATTCATCTGAGAGGTATACATATAAAATACATATTGGAAACAATTTTCTTAGAAATATCATCTACACCACACAACCAACTCTGGAATGAAGTGGAAGGAAGAACTCTCCATGTTGCACATGAACTGTACCACCTAAACCCCAATGGATGGTTGGCAAGTAGCACCTTACCATGTGGAACCTTGAGGCCCACTCCCTCCGTGCTAGGAGACAACACTAGGCCCCACACACAAGCAAGCAACAAAAATAGCAAGTGGCTAACACTAAACATTCAAAGGAGACTATCTAAAACAAGAATCAACCAAAAATTACAAGGACTTTCACAAAGACTTTCAGATACTTCTAGAGGCCCAACACATAACACAAACATATATGAAATCCAAAAGCTGATCATTATACCACAACACATACAATGAAGCACATTACATCATTTGCACAATATTATAACATGATAGCCTACTTTAATTTCTCTTTCTCAACAGTTCATAATCAGGACCAACAATGCATAACCTTGGTACAATTGATCCTTACACAGTACAAAAGCCTCAAGACGAGATTTCAAAAATAGGGAGGGATTTTCAACATACAGATAGTAAACACATTCAAGCACAAATAGTACAACACAATATAGATCAAAGGACCGAGCTATATTCTTCTATATAGGCTTCAGAACTGAACTAAATCCCTCTTGACAACAGTCAAGTTTGCTAGCCATAAAATAGTCAAATCAACTCAAAATTCAAATTCATCAAAAAACCATTTTAGATTTGACCCTTGAATAATTAGAAAAATTATAGGAATTGAACAAAAATGACTCAATAATTCACAAAATGTGAAACAACAAACGGATCCCTTAAAAACCCTCTTGACAACAGTCAAGTCTGTCGGCCATAAAACAGTCAGATCAACTCGAAATCCAAATCTGTCAAAAACCCATTTCAGATTTGACCCTCAACTACTTAGAAATGTGGGAAGAATTGACCAAAAATGACTCAAAAATTCACAAAACACAAAACTATCAAATGAATCCCTTAAAAGCCTCTTTTCAACATACCCGATTACAGTCAAATGACAAAATGAGAAACCCAACAATTAGATCTTTTCCAGATTATCAAAAATATTACAACCTCAATTAATTTAACCATTTTCAAATGCCTATAAATATGAAATGCATAAATTAACAAAATCAAGAAAATCCTTAACTCAAATTCGAAGAACAATGATGAAAAAGAAGTTGAAACCTTGAAAAATCCTCCAAGCTTAAATCACCAATCAAGAGCCACGATCATGAGAAAAATATCCATTCAAACCAGCAACAATAGATTCTCATGAATTCACAACCAAAAATCCAAACCACCCTTTTCAAATACCATCTCAAATTGCTCGAAATCTCACCAGAACTATCAAAATTCATCACAATTCTTTCAACTTTCAAAACCCCCAAATTGCAACAACTCCCACACTAAGAAAAAAAAATCCTTGTTCACCATATCACAACTATTTCTTTCCCCTCCCCATTTCCACACACAACTGCTAACTAAAAAGGAAACCCCGAAATGAGACTTCACTCCCACAAGGGGTTTCAAAAATAATAATTAATAAATAAATTCCAATTCCAAATTCCTTTTCAATCAAATAAACACTAATTAATTTTTAATTTCATTTCTCAATAAAATAACCATTATTCAATAAACCACAATTAAATAATCAAATGGTCCTTTTCCAAAATCAATAAACAATAACATAATGATAATAAACATAACAAGCAACAATAATGAACATAATGATATGCACATACTAACATAACAACTAATTAATATTAATACTTAGCAATAGTAAATAATACCTTTACATAAATAATAATAATTATAATAACAATAATAATCCAATATCCCCTCGTACCAATAATGATAACATACATAGTGACATTATAACACATAACAATCTACACACATTAACATAATACCTTATTGGTGAAAACCCATGACAATATTAAATCACCTCCTTCACACATATAATCATATTAATATTAATAACCAATATTCACTCACACCAAAGAATAACCATAGCAATATATATACATATATATAATAACATTAAATCACACTTTAACACACACATGCCAATTATAGTTACCATCAACATATCCAACCTAGAAGCTAACTTCACTTAAATAGGTCACAATTAGAGACTAAGCATAAACCACAAAATAACTTCTTACTGAAAGGAAACATTCACATCAAAACATAAATAATGGCAATGATCACAATAGTGGCTAACCAGACTTACCAAAGGACTTAGCATCATTTGAACTGAATCCATACTCAAAGCTAGACATTTGAGTCACACAATCACATAACCCAAAAGAAACATTCACACAAGTGCAATATTCCAACCATAGGGTATAGGAGATTGAGCATTGTCCCAAGACAACCTGGAAAGGTGGTCACACACTGAATCAATTGTCCTTAATTGGGGACAATGGCTAGGTTTAGCGTATAACTTGGGCCTAGATGTTATTTCCTCAATCACCATTGGGATTAGAGGCATGCTCAGACCTGCTAATTCAGGTGGAGACGTAGCCTAGTACCTGTTCACTCAAACATACAAGTTAGAGCACATGTTTATAATAGTCAAAATACTAGGAAAGGAACTCTAGCAATCGTATCTCATTTCTGTATGTCCCCCATACGTCCAATGGTACAACGCCGCTCTTTCCTCCTAACCTAACAACATACTATTGAATCACCCAACTATCCAAATAAATCTCTGTATAGCAATAATAACATGACAATATACATCATACTCACTAAAGCACTAACAGAAGCTCATGTCCCATCTACAACCAGAACACTTGAACGCAAGTCAATACATCTTCTTAAAAATAATGGTAATCTTAATCAAAATCATAATGACATGTCAACACAATAATGATATATTAGAATCAAGTGAAAGCCCCAAAGGTAACCAAAGCACTCCCAACACATCAATATTTCCATAGCATGCATCCTAGTAATGGTTGTGTCTGAACACACACACACATCATGATAAACCTATCCTTAATCATATATAATAAGTCCTATCGTAACCTTCACACATAGTCCATAAATTCATAATATACAACATCAACTGCTTCACATCATTAGCACATACCTTTAAATATTCCTATTATTTTACCTTCATCTCCAAGTTCCAAAGCCAATCTAGTTGCACATCCACGGTGAGAATGGAGGGGCACCACATCAAACATTCAATATTAGCAACAACTAGGTTAATGAAGTTCAATGCCATTTAAAGAGGTAAAAAATGCTTGGAGGCATGGCAAATTAATAGATGTTGCAATAATTGGGAAAAATCAATGCAAAATATCACTTCAAAGAAGCAATTCAATAAAAGGTAGGATACTAATCAACATAAGAAAAACCATGACCAAAATCTTGACATAACTCCCTTGTGATCAATTAATTTTTGGTTTGCTGAATTAGTATCTATATTTCAATTAAAAAACGTTTCACCATATAATTAAGCAACTCTAATATTCAATTAGATATACGTTTTCTCCTTTATAATTGAAGAGTTTTTAAAGTTAGGTTTTGCTATTTTCAAAATTAAGTTACATTAAATTAATATTTCTTATTTTAATTTTTTTGATAGATAAAGTGAGGGTAAGGCCCCTCTGCTATTATATTAAATTTTACAAAAAGATGCATGCAATTAACGGTTGAACATGACGAAACACAAAAAATTAGCCCTAAATATGAAGGCATCTACCTTGAAAAATGCCTCTATAGACATACATAACACCATGTCAATCTATTATATGAACAACTACAAGCAATAAAAGACTATCTCTAGACTAGAAGACCCTATCAACAATAACAAAAAAGGGTTAATAGTATGCATAATTAAATGAAAACAAAAGCCTAGAATTTTTTTTGACTATGTAGAATAGAACATATTGAAACCATTTACATCAACCACAAAAAACAAAGAGACACAACCGTATATTTTTAGTACACAAGACCAAATCAAATAACCTCAACAACCTCCCTTTAGGCCAAAAGAGTCATTTTCTTACTTCACTAGAGTGAAATGTTGAGTCAGGAATCTAATTACTTTTTTAGCCTTGGGGACCATGAATTTTTCTTGTAAAGAAAAATAATTATTTGGATGAATAAGATTTCCCATATCTACCACTAGTTGATATCCTTCCAACCAACATCCATCCCTCAAAAAAATTTGGATGCAAGCTAACTCCTTAATGTCTACTTCCAGGAGAGCTTCAATGGACCTCATTGTTTGTATAGAAGTAAGGCCATGAAATTCAAATCTAGAACATGACATTGAAGAGAGATTTCCTAGTTTTTCTTTATCAATTGTATCCAGTAGACTTGAATAAAACTTCTCCAAATATAAAACTTGCTCAAAGCTTTCATTATTGCCTTGTACCTTGTAATCATAAGGATCTTGTTGATAAATTTAGAGGCTATTTCTGAGTTGACCTTGTGATCTATAGTATCCTCAAGAATATATTGCTCAAGAATTTATGCAATTTCTTCTCCCACATCTTCCTCTTGGAAGAAAAATACTCTCCTAAGCCTCATTAAGGAAATTTTCTCAATAAAATTCATTTGTCTCACTATTACACCCAACATCATCATCCCCATGCTTCCAAATGACAATGTAAATGTAACATGCTAAATGTATGATGATCTTGTGATGAAAGCACACAAATAAATACAAATTGGTGGAGTGCAATGAAACAATTGTGAATTCTCAACAAAAACTTGTATCAACTAACATTAAGTTTGGGTGAGGTCTACCTTATCCTTGTTACTCCACACATGATCTAAACCCTACCAAATTTCAATTTGATTGTTGGTAATGATTAACTCTATTTTCTTAGTTATAGTTAGATAAAAAATTGGCCATCATGTTACCTTCATAGTGACAATATAATATGGAGAAATCCTCTAAAGTATTGAGGATTATCAAAAATTACTTATATATATATATATATATATTCAATTTGTTGGAACTATTTTCTTGAAATATTGAAGTATGACCAATAAATCTTGTATAATTACCTTCGTTGGGGAATAAGACTTGAGAAATTGCAAGTTGATAAGGAGAACTCTCTCTTTGGCCTCATTGTTTGTACCTTGAGCCAACTTCTATGATGCCACTATGTTAAAGAACGACTTGGGTCTCTAATAAGACATCTAGCTCTAGAGGGGCCCAAGTTCTCTCTAGAAACCTCATTGAAATTCATTTTCCAAGGTCCCAATAAGAGAGGAATCCATTTGACTCCTAATCTATTAGAAGATATTAAATATAATGAAATATGCCCATAAATGAAAATTTCTTATTGTAATTTAAATTCATATAAATCTTAAATTTTAAGTAGATTTTTTTTTATCAAACAAGGTTTCCAAAGAATTGTAATACTCAACTTAAGAACATTACTATTCAATTATGATGAGAGTTTTAACATAATTTTGATTAAAAATTGATAAATGAAATCTTTTTAATTAAATAAAATATTATTAATTATGAAAAATATCACAAATAAGGTTCAATAATATTCAAATTATAGCTTCATAATCTACCATGTTACAAAAAAAATCAATAGTATTTACAATATCTTACATAATAATAAAAGACTTTTCAATAGAAGATAAAATATATCAATTGTAAATGTTTGAATTTTTTTAATATATAATGGTATCTTTATCCTTTCACAAAGATATCTAAACATAGAAATTATTTCATGCATTTAGTTTCTATTATAATTGTATGCTTGGTGTTATCTTGAAGATGCAAGTTACATTACAATCAACAATCATTATGTTGCAAGAGAGATACTCAAGTACAAAAATGACTTCTTCTATGTGAGCTTCAATGAACCTCACCATTTTCATAGAAGTAAGGCCATGGAATTAAAACTTGGAACACAATATTGAAGAGATATTTTTTGGACTTTCTTTATTGATTGCATCCACTAGGCTTGAACAAAAATTCTCCAAATATAAAACTTGCTCAAATATTTCATTATTGCCTTGGCCCTTGTAATCATGATGTTATTGTTAAAAAATTTAGAGGCTATCTTTGAGTTGAACTTGCGAAAATTTTGCCTGAGAATTTTTGCAATTGATTCCCTCATGTCTTCCTCTTAGAATAAAAATAATTTCCTAAGCCTTGTGGAAGAAATATCCACAATAAAATCCATTTTCCTCACTATTGCACCTAACATGATGACCCCCATACTTTGAGATGATGGTGCAGGAGCACCTTGACACAATTGTGCCTCCTTGTGGAAATTTTTGAAATTTTATCCTATTTTAATGCCTCAACCTTATCATAAGGTCTTTGAGGTTATTTTCATATGATGAGGAGGTTAATATTTAAGGTTTTGTGTAAAAGTTGTCTTACAAGTTTGTAAAATTGTTAAAATTGCACAAAGGCAACATTAGGAATAAGAAGGGTCATCTTGGTTTTGGCGTTGATAAGTGGTTAGGAGGTAGTTAGAAGTCTAAAAGATAGTTGTAATGCCTTTATAAAGGCTTTGGAGACCATTTGCAGTTCGGGGGTGATTGATCAAAGGAATTTGAATGAATAAATCTCTATTTATTGCATTTACATACAAAAAATTTATTGAAATTTTACTGTTCTTCTGATGTGTATGGCCATGTACGTGCATGAATCAATGCCAAAGTTCTTGTAAGTGATAGAATAAACAATCACCTTCCTGTTGCAATTTGTTTCATGCAAATCCATGCTGTTTTGAGTTAGATATTAAATATTTTCTGAAACTGTGTAAAACCCTTGTTAGGGTAAACAAATAGGAAAAGAAATTGTGTTCCTCCTTAAATAATCGATGGATTCCTCTGGTTTTTGGTGAAATTGTTCTTCTATGTATGTGCCTTCATATTCAAGTGTTTTAAGTCAAGATCATAAGTATTAAGGCGTTCTAGATTGAAATTTTGACTGGTTTTTTGAGTATACAGTCTGAAACAGAGCAATTAAGGGAGTTATGACTTAGGGTTTACAAAAATAGATATGGGAATGAAATTTCAATGGTGAATAAAGCTTGTGTAGGTTCAAAATAATGTGTTTGAAAGTTTAGAAAATGGTATTCAAGGTCATAGCTTGTATATTCAATAAAGCCCTAATGAGTTGAAGCCTATTTAGGCCCATTTAGTAGTGAGTATAGTCAAATTTGAACCAAATATTCCAAAGAAAATTATATTGATTTGTAGTTAAGTTTTAGAGCCCTGTAAAGGGTATCCAACTTAATGATCACAGTCTAAAATGGAGCCTTGGTTGAAAATATACTTCTGATAGTATGCATTAGGTCTGCTACAAGGAATCAGAACAATCTATAATAATGAAGTGTTGAAAATGTGAATGGTTTGCATTGTGGGGTTAGGAAAGGTTGGTCTTGTTATTTCAACTCCAAAGAGGGTGCCTAAGGTGTTGAAACAGTAACTTGTGTCTTGGAAGGTAGGTTGGAAGTTTGGTGATTTGTGTATGAGCCATGAAGGTTACTTGTAGTTGGTTCATATATGAAGCCATCAATTGATATTTGAGGAAACCAAGTTAGTTGTTTTAGGTATTTTCAAGTTGATTAAGGTGTTTGAGGATTTGATAAAGCATTGGAACTCCTTTTTTGTAAGCAAACAATAGATGAGTGAGCTCAGTCTGATTGAAATTAAGTATGTTGTTTTCTTCCTCTGATATTGCATTCGATTGGTATCAGAGCCTGAATACGCTCTGGGAAAGTTGTTTGTGGTTTGTGTGTGTGGTTGTTTGCAGGTTGGTGCAGTGAGAAAGTCCAAGAGACTAGGGAGAGCAAAGTGGAGACACCTAGGTGAGGCAGAGAGTTGTGAAGCAAGGAGGAAGCTTGCTTGTGAAGATGGAAAAGTTTAAGAGGCATTCGCAGGCAGATGAAGAGAGAAAGAAGAAGAAGAGACAAGCAAAGATGGATAGAGAAATTGTTGTGTTAAAGAAAGAGTTAAGTAGGTTGGAAAAAGAGTTCCAAGAGTCCATGAAGAAGATGGAGCAGATGACCGAAGAGATGAAAAGTTGGCACTAGAAGATAAATAAAAGAGTTTCATGGCCTATAAGAAAGATAATCAAGAAGAGAAGAAGACAAATGAGAATAAAAGAGGCATAAATATTTGAAGATGCTGAAGAGGACTTTAGGGAAGAAGAAGGTAAAGTTGTTGCAAACCTTCCAAGGCAAGAAGGTGAAGGTAGGACAGAGATAAGAGACCTGATCTCAGGACTTTAAGACATTGAGTTGGTTAAGGGAATGATCATGGATGAATTGGTCATAGAGGTTTTCAAAGGATTGATGAATGATGGAGGTATTATGGTAGAAAGTTTGTTTCATTTCATTATGTTACTAATTCTTTGGACAAAGAATAATTTGTAGGTTAAAGGACAAATGGAGAAGCATGATTTTGAGGTGTATAAAGGAGTGAAGAATCTGATTTCAGAGGGGAAGCATGAAAAAGGACTAATTTGCATGGACAAATTCAAACCCAAGGTGAAGATGAAAGTGATTAAGAGCAAGGTCAGATTGGGGTAGAACATACAAAGAGTGCAGGTTGGTGGAAAATTTCAATTCCAAGTGGACTTGGAAATTTTCTTGGTCGGGAGTATGGTGCAGGAGAACCTTGACACAATTGTGCCTCCTTATGGAAATTTTTGAAATTTGATCCTATTTTAATGCCTCAACCTTATTATAAGGTATTTGAAGTTATTTTATTATGATGAGGAGGTTAATATTTAAGGTTTTGTGTAAAATTTGTCTTACAAGTTTGTAAAATTGTTAAAATTGCACAAAGGCAACATTAGGAATAGGAAGGGTCATCTTGGTTTTGGTGTTGATAAGTGGTTAGGAGGTAGTTAAAAGTATAAAAGACAGTTGTAGTGCCTTTACAAAGGCTTTGGAGATTATTTTCAATTTGGGGGTGATTGATCAAAGGAATTTGAATGAATAAATCTCTGTTTATTGCATTTACATACATAAATTTATTGAAATTTTACTATTTTTTTGATGTGTACGGTCCTAGGTACGGGCATGAGTCAATGCCAAAGTTCTTGTAAGTGATAGAATAAACAATCACCTTCCTATTGCAATTTGTTTCATGCAAATCCACGCTATTTTGAGTTAGATATTAAATATTTTCTGAAACTGTGCAAAACCCTTGTTAGGGTAAACAGATAGGAAAAGAAATTGTGTTCCTCCTTAAATAATCGATGGATTCCTCTAGTTTTTGGTGAAATTTTTCTTCTATGTATGTTCCTTCATATTCAAGTGGTTTTAATTCAAGATCATAAGTATTAAGGTGTTGTAGATTGAAATTTTGACTGGTTTTCTGAGTATACAGTCTGAAATAGAGCAATTAAAGGAGTTATGACTTAGGGTTTACAAAATAGATATGGGAATGAAATTTCAATGGTGAATAAAGCTTGTGCAAGTTCAGAATAATGTGTTTGAAAGTTTGGAAAAGGGTATTCAAGGTCAGAGCTTGTATATTCAATAAAGCCCTAATGAGTTGAAGCCTATTTAGGCCTGTTTAGCAGCGAGTATAGTCAAATTTGAACCAAATATTCCAAAGAAACTTATACTGATTTGTAGTTAAGTTTTAGAACCCTGCAAAGGGTATCCAACTTAATGATCACAGTTTGAAATGGAGCCTTGGTTCAAAAGATACTTCTGACAGTATGCATTAGGTCTGTGACAAGGAATCAGGATAGTCTATAATGAAGTGTTGAAAAGGTGAATGATTTGCATTGTGGGGTTAGGAAAGGTTGGTCTTGTTATTTCAACTTCAAAGAGGGTGCCTAAGGTGTTGAAACAGTAACTTGTGTCTTAGAAGGTAAGGTTGGAAGTTTGGTGATTTGTGTATGAGCCAAGGTTACTTGTAGTTGGTTCACATAAGAAGCCATCAATTGATATTTGAGGAAACCAAGTTAGTTGTTTTAGGCATTTTCAAGTTGATTAAGGTGTTTGAGGATTTGATAAAGCATTGGAACTCCTTTTTTGTAAATTGAATGTTTGAGTTGAGAACTTGTGAAGGGAAAAATGAACAAATGATGTGTAAGCAAACAATAGATGAGTGAGTTCAGTCTGATTGAGATTAAGTATGTTGTTTTCTTCCTCTGATTGCATCAGATGACAATGCAAATGCAACATAATAAATGCATGATGAACAAGTGGTGAAAGAAAATAAATAAATGTATTTAAATATTTTGAGTAATAATCTATTTAAAGATATTGAGTTTGATGAGATCAACTCATAAATAATAATTAATTTCTTTTAAACATTCATATAAATCTTAAATTTTGAGTTTAAAAATATTAAACTAGCACTTGCATCTAAAGGAGGTTCAATGATTATGCCGATAGAAATCTATATGCATGTTAATATATTAGAGAGTATATGTTTGCAAATTCTAGTTGCATGTGGCTGGATTAGACAATTAATAATAAGTGCTAAATAGTGGAATGAAATAAATTTGGATAAATCTAGATTTTTTCCTTGAAGAAATTAAGTATTATTTGATTATGAAATATTTGCATACAAACTTAAAACATAAAGCAATGCAAATGAAAAAAGAAAGTTGCCATCATATTGACAAAAATCACTCCAAATGAAAAATAGAGTGTTCCCATCTAATTGTCAAATCAATATTTATCTAGATTTTATGTGATAAATGAGATTTTGGAGGCTTTTACTATTAAACAATAGTTGGTTTACCATTAAACAACAACTGAAACTTGTTTTTTGACCACTCAACACTAGTTTGTAGGTGTGAGACTTGTTTTAGGCTCAAATCTCACACTATATGTAGCCTATTGACTAACAAGGTTTCCAAATATTTTTTAGAACTCTAATACTTAATTTAAAGACATTACTATTGAATTATGACAATATAGTCTTAAAATTTTTAATTGAAATTTGATAAATTCAATATTTTAATGAAATAAAATATATTATTAATTATGAAAAAAACACAAAAATATTTCACTATATTCAAATTAGAATTTGATAATTTATCATTAAAACACAATGTTAATAAAAATAAAAAAATCAATACTATTTATAAGATTTCACTAATAATTTAAAATAAAAATAAAATAACATTAATTGTAAATATTTGAATTTTTGTTAATAATGACATATCTATCTTTTTACAAAGATATCTAAACATAAAAAATATTTTTCATGCATTTAATTTTTATTATAATTGTAGGCTTAGTGTGATATGCAAGTGCATTACAATAAATAATCATTATGTTGTAAGAGGTACTCATCAATATTAAACTTTTAAAATTTCAAACCTAAAACATGACATTGAAGAGAGATTTTTTTGGATATGCTTTATCAATTGAATCTACCAGGCTTGAATGGAACTTTTCCAAATATAAAACTTACCTAACTCTTTAAGCTATCTTAGAGTAGACCTTGTGACATGTAGTGTCCTCAAGAAAATATTGTTTGAGAATTTTTACAGTTGCTTATCTCAAAGAATTTCTGAATGTTATATAAAAAAAATATAAATACATTTATCAAAAAGTGAAATAAGTATTTTTTTGTCTCAAATAAAATATCATAACTATCCACTATAAGTGTGTCATTTATAAAATAAAATGCCTCTTTAATAAAATAAGACACTCATTTAAACAAGTATTGTTATCATAGTAAAAAATATTGTTCTTATGTGTACAATTATTGGGGTAGCAATGTACAAGCACTAGAGTATTTCATATTAATAGTTTGTCCTATCACAAATATAAAAAGTGAACACAATAAATACCATGTATTTTTCCATTAAAGGTGAAGGATTTTCAAAGAGTTTTAGTGTTCAACTATTGGTCTATTTTTGTTTGATATAAGTTGTAGTTTAAATAATTGTGTTGTTTAAATAACAACAAATAGTTATTTTGTGTTCAACTATTGATCCATATGTGTTGAATATAAAAACTATAGATATCAAATATTTATGGTTACCAATAGGTATTTGGTCTATTTAGGTTGCATATTAGTTTTATTTTAAATAAAAATATGATAATATACAAGCAACAAATGATATTTTTTTGTTCAACACCTAGGGTCCCATGATCAAGTTTTGGTCGAATCCTTAAAAAGTCAATTTTTAGAAACTTCTTAGTAGATGTGATGATGTGGCAAGTTGCATGATCAGTCACACCTCCAAACCTTAGTTTTAGATAGATAAGAGGCTAGTTCACATTTCAAAAAAAAAAATGAAGGTTCTACTATATTCTAGTCAATTGCTACATGTTGACAAAGTTAGCCCACACAACTACTGGCCCCTCTCCCCTACATAAAATTCCTTTAATATGATTTTTTATTTTTTAATTTGTTGAAAATATTTTCTTCAAACAAAAAAAAATTCTTCTATAATTACCCTGGTTAAGGAACAATATTGGAGAAGACATCTTATACCAGAGGAGTTTGAGTTCTGTTTGGAAGCCTTGCCAAAATTCATTTTCTAAGTTCTCAATAAAAAAAAATCTATTTAAATATATTGATTTTGATGAGATCAACCTATAAATGAGAATCTCTTATTTAATTTAAATTCATATAAATTTTAAATTTTAAGTAGAAAAAAATTAGTAAACAAGGTTTCCAAATCCTTTTATAAAAATCTAATACTTAAGAACATTATTATTCAATTATGATGATAGAATAATAACACACATTTTTAAGATTTAATTTTTCTTAAAAATATTACTATTCAATTATGATGATAGAATAATAATACATTTTTAAAATAAAATTTGATAAATTAAATCTTTTTTATTAAACAAAACATGATCAATTATGAAAATATTATTTACCATTAAAATCCTATGTTAATAAACTAAAAAATAATAAATAAAATTAAACTTATTTGTAATACTTCATTTAATAAAAATATATATATTTAAGCGAAAGTGGCAAGCCACTATATTATATTATATATATAAATAGATTATTACAAAATCTGGTTCTAGGGAGCATACCGACAGGAAAGAACCAATAAGAAAACCTCCAGTTATAACTCAAAAAGTGACAAAATTACATGATTGTAAAATTCAATTTCGAGTTTAAGCCTAGTATGCTAATGATTCACTCCACAAAATATTTCATCCCTTTACAAATTGCCTAATGTATCTGTTGACGCCAAAATTTGACAAGGTAACAGTGTCTTATGGGAAATTCAGTTTATGGGGGACTTTTTGCACTAAACTGAGTGACCTCTGGGTTCTTAGAGAAGCCGACTTCTTCTGTAATGGGGGTTTGAAAGGGAAAATGAAACAGATATAATAAAATAAAGTCTAACCTAAGGCGATGCGCCAAGACTTAATGATAGGCACGATAAATCATAGATCTAAGGGCCTGAATGGTGTTTGTAGTGTTCCAAAAAATTAGAAACTGAAAATTACAGCATAGACAATCCATTCATTGACATAAAATAATATTGCATACATCCCTATTGCCAGGAAGAGTCATTAGACATGGTCTAAGTCAAAAAATTTGCATTCAACATATATAGAAGTTCTTAAATGGAATGTCTAGACAATAAAAGGCACAGTTAACAGTTTGATTAAATAGCATGAAAAAATAGAAAGGTCGAACAATCGACACAGTCTGAGAGTCTTTGCGATAGAATAAAACATGAAAAAGGCCTGGTGTCTTTTATTGAAACTAGTGTTTCTCCAAAATTCTGGACCCTTTTCTCACAACAGAGAAAAGTATATATAGCAGGAAAAACCCCCACCGCTTCAGAGATCAACAATATAAAAGATTTCGCAATCCCCTGGCAATGATGCAAGAATCAGAATATTCCCAAAGCCATTGCAACAAAATCGATTTGGAACCAAGCATCCGGTCACTCCAGGCACAAGTGCATCCTCTGCAAATGATGGCGATGGTCCCAACAAGGCCTAATCAGACAAGTGTCACCATTTTGTGTGAATGATTATGACATGTAGTGGCCAATAGCATCGTTAGGCTCGTCTGGTCTATTGCCCGACTATGAGATCTGCTGGCTAGGCATGTGGCAGCCTTTTGCTGCCCATATGAACCTCTCTTTCGCCACTAAGGACTTGCGTGTAGACGTGTCGAATGGGTGGAGCACTTCATTAATAATGGAGGGAATGATCACCAGTCGGGAGCAAAAGAGACACGTGGTAGCATTTTGCTGCCCGCGGTTGTTACTTCATCTTTATGCTGAAAGATTTATGAATAGAAAACACGTAGCAAGAGTACACCACAGATAGCAACTGTGGGGCCTGCCAAAACCTTTTAGGAATAAGGGCTTCGTGGCACCCGAGCGGAGCCCGATGAGACAACGAGAAAGCATGATCAAAAGAATCCTGCAACCGCGACACATGGAAGCATAGCAGAGCTTTCTGGGATGCGAAAGAAATGTAGAGACTCGAAGTTGTGAGGAGTGGACACATGGAGCAGGAGAGCACAACTTAGATAAAAGGGCCAAGTTGATTACTTGCGATGCACGGGCCGAAGTATAGAGGAAAATACACCCGAAGGGAGCTAGTTAAATATTTATTAACAACTTTTGGCGACTATCAGGGGTGTTTTGACTAAGGAACAAAGAACCCAAAATTTCTTTGGTTTTCAGGCTAGAGTGCCATTTCATTAGATAATGGAGTCAGAGATTGGAAAGAGCCACATGCAGAGGCGATCATTCATCCTTAGATGGCTTCACCATGTTGCACAAATTCTCCTGCGCTCCACTTAGATCAATAGTTTCTTTGTGAGGTAGTGCATTGGGTAAACTGGCCCCTGCTTCACAATGAAATAGTAGTTATGCAAGCAGATGAATCACTCCCTTAATTTCATTCACCGTAGGAGGATGATTTAAATCCTTGAAAGCATCCAGATTGTCTTCCTTCTCTTCTATCTTTTCCGCAATCTGCTCGGCCGTGGCAATAGAGCCATTTTCAAGGAACAGGGACAACAGACCCATCCTGTTTAACTCAGAGAAACTCCCCCGTATGCTGTCCAGTGTCTTGCTTAGAGTAGCCGTGGCTGCTTTAGTGTGTTGGAAGGTAGAGTGGTAATGGATGAACTTATTTTCCATTTGAGTAGCAACATCCCGATCTTCAATACCCGCTCTGGCGAGGTTTTGATTAGAGACTGAGTATAGCTCGGTGAGCAGACCTTTTGCTTCCAGAACCTTCTCCAAGATGAACCGTGGGAACTGATCAATCGTATCATGAGCCCCCTGGCTCAACTTTGATGCCTTGGCGATGAATCATAGGGTAGGCTGCAGTGTTAGGCAAAAGGATTTAATATTTTCCTAGTGAGAGATGTACAACTGCCTAACCAACAAAATGATGTCTAGCTGTGTAGGGGAAGATAGGAGAGAGCTTTTAAGAGAAGCAATCTCCGCGTCTTTTGAAATAATGGCTTAAGCCAATTCTGCCCTTTTTTTTTCTCGGACGCTAGCTATTCCGTAGAGCTGCTCATTTCTTTATTCCAATTCTCCTCGGCTCGGGAGTGATTTGCTAAGTGTATGTCCAGAGAAGACTTTATATCTTGGAGTTCTTCTTCTATTTGAACTTTTAGGCCCTTAAATTCAGCCTCTTTTTCTTGTATTTTCTGCTCATATTGAGCTTGTTGGTGCTCCAAAGCTTCATTCCTCTGCGCCATTCCTTGACTATACTCAAGGCGAAGTCACTTCAGCTCTTCATTCTTCAGTCACATATTCTGTTCCATCTCCTGATTCTTAGACTGTAGCTCTTTTACCATGGCAGGGTTAGTAGCCTGAATATTCGCAAGTTCACCCTGAAGTCTATTCCTCTCATCTTCCACTGCCAGCGCCCTCTCTGTCATACGTGCAACATCTGCCTCCAAGGATTTCTCTTTTTTCTCCAAAAATCTAACCCTCTCCTTTACCACTTTAAGCTGCTCATCCTTCTTTTTTAGTTGGCGGCCAGTTTTAAGGAAGTTAGAGGTGACCACCCGTTGTGTTTCCTCCATGATTTCAACCTTATCCTGCGGTTGGGCCACCTTCATGTCGAGCCCTACTGCATATATCTCATAATCTTCTGGGTGCATTTTCCCTTGAGGCTTGGTTACTCTCGGGTACATAGTTGCAAACTTCAATTCCTGCCGGGCCTCATCATAAAAAGTGTATTTTCGGCTCAGCAGAAGCGCTGTCATCTTTTGCCTTGTGCTTTCGCATTCTACTTGTGCGTGCCTCCTTTCCGCAATCAATCTGTGCTATAAATTTGGTTGGCGACGAAACTAGTCCACTTGCAAAAGGAGTGCCAAAAGGTAGGGCATAGGGATAGGTAATCCTTATAGGCATGGACATTTGTTTCTTCTGGAGAGTGACAATTTGCGGGGAGAAGTGGGGCACATTCCAAAGCTTGGTTTGAGGTCCAACAAAAGGGCTAGTCACTTGTAATGACTAAATTGGTGAATCAGCCATAGGACTCATAGGTTGGGATGGTGGAGGAGTTGTCAATGTGGTGTCAGCCTATTGCGATGGAAGAGGATCCACAGTAATAGCGGAAGAAGGGGTACCCACAGGGGGTACATTTTCGAAAAGTGAGGCAAGGAGAGCCTGAGCGGCAACAACGAGTGTAAGGGTCTATGAAGGAGTAAGGCCAAGTGGAGTGGTCTGCAAAAATTAGGTGAAACCTCCCGAATATCTTGGATTAAAAGTGGAAGGCAGAGGGCCAATACTCATGGTAGCGATCACCGTTGAGGTAGGGGCAGATACCAAGGAATGAGAAGCAAGGGAAGAAGGAGCACAATTTACCTGTTGACTGGTTGATGGCGGCTCCAGAATCGTTAGTGACTCTTCCCTAGCCTCAGGCTCCTGGCTAGCTGCAAACACTTTTCTTCTGGCGGGTTCTTGCAAACCCTCTTTGATATATCTCTCTGTGCGCTGCCGTTTTGCGGGTGGGGTCTCCCGAGCTTCAACAACTATTGCTGTTTGCAGCTGTGATAACCTGGCTGGCTTAGCGACCTAAGTGAGTGTATGCGAGGCCCTTGATATATTAAAGTGCACATTCGTGGCCACATAGGTGGGTTGTTCGGGGCCTTTCTTGTTCGGCACAGAGGAGGCAGATGTCGCCGCTTCCTCTTATTGCTCTTCGGACTCATCCCCTGGGTCCCCGCTCTTATTAATACTAGAGCTCAGGCTGGGGTGGCCCTCATTCCACCATCTTTCAAATTTCTTTTCATCCTTCATACTGTCATAAGGGGCATCCAATTGCCATGTCTCTTGGCGATACTTCTAGAAAACTTCTATTTTTTCAGTAGTCCACTCCTGATCCTTCTTCAACTTATTGTACATGGCGCATCCAATGTGGACATTATCTTTGGCCACCACCACAAAAAAGTAGAACTTGTGCCATGGCCCTCTAGTATCTTGCGTAGGAATACGCGCCAATGCAACAAAATTTTCATCTTTGTCTGCCTGCTAGTTACGCCTCCCAGTAAGGTCAGGGAACATGTGTAACCTTCATGTGTGGCTCCAACAAGTCATTGAAAGGGTTATAATCCCACTTATCATTTACCAGAACCAACCCTAAATAAGCCAGTTTATCCAACAATAACTAGTCCGATTGTTTCTTTACTAGAGTCACCAACTTGAAATTCTTCGGACAAGTGAAGAATCCTTTTTTCTTGACGCTTTTGCTGCTGCAGAAGGTAAAATAAATGATACACACCTGCCTATACATTTCAAGCACAAGCACCCTATTTGTGACGCAGGCTGGGAGAAGGAAATGTTGACCAGTGAATCCCCGCATCCGAAGAATCATGAAATCTGTTCCTAAGAACCAGTCACAGGCGGGAGTGAAACTTTGCATATATTTGGTCTAATCCCTGTCAAGCTGGATTGTGTCACCTTCTCCGATTAAGTCATGCAAGACCAAAGTTATGAAATAGTTCAAAAATGCATAATAATCATATGATACAGAAAGAAAAGGCATCCACGTGGAAACTGGCTTCCTCTTACCCTATTCATCAAAAAATGATAATTTAAAATACCGGGCGAAGAAATCAGGGTTTTGATGTAGAAACATGTGAACCAGGAGAGAAAAAAATCTAAACTTTCCCTCCGCTAGGTAATTCTTTATTTTCCGTATCATTTCATCTATCATGATCTCAGCAAAATCATACCAGAAGGTATTGTGCTGCTTGCGGAACTGGAAGGCCGGTCCCAGTTGAAAAGTTTCCACCATCTCATCGGAGTCTCGACCACACACAAAAACTAGCATGGACATGGCATCCTGCAAATCCTCGTGTAATGCACCGCGCCGCAATAGAATACTTGGCAGTTTAGCACCTGGGGTGCCTTTCTTACCAGTTTCCTCCAACAAGAAATCTGAGTTCTTTTTCATCGCCCTCCATGTTTTTTCTCCTTTGCCAGGGTTAAAGGACTTAATGTTCTCTCTTCTTTTACTTGGGTCTGGGATGCATAGCATATGTCAAATGGCTTGTGGGGTGATGTGAACTCTTAAGTTTCGACCCTTGATGTAGTAGGTGTTAGGGTTATAACACTGGATGGCAACGTCAACTATCTCCGGGCAGTAGTGCACCAGCGGGACCATGTATTGTGGAAGACCACTATACTAAACCTTCCTTGCCATAGAAGTGTCCGCTTTTAGTGCCGTCAACCTTGCATAGGATGCTTCCCTTAAGGATTTAGGGTTTTTTGTGAGCCGTGGGTCATAGATATTATCCCATTTCTCTTCAACCCTTTTCTTGTTTCTGCAATCCTTGGGCCTTTTCAGCTCTTCTGTATATGCCCTCTTCGGCTTGCTTGGTATACCAGGCGTAGCATACGCCAAATCCTCATAGACATACACATCTTCAGATGACCGTATGGCTGTAAACAACTCTTGGCCAATTTTCTCTTCCATTGGTTGAGATGAACTCTCCGACATTTCTCTTTAGATGAAGACCTCTATGAGTTCTAGACTCTGCAATTTTTCTTGGCTCTAGATACACTAAAAAAAAACTTCTCTGCACCTTGAGCTTTGGCATTTTTGAAAAGACTTTGAATCATTAAGCCTTTTCATGCAATATTTGGCTATCTTTTGTCAAGGTGGTAGAGGAAAGCATGCCTTTTGCATTTAATTTGACATGTACCGTTAACTTCGCAATTCATGCAAAATGAACTACTTGCCATTTTGAGGCAGCAAGAGTTTATTATTGCGTTCGACAACCATGTGATATGCTGTGATTCCCTTGAAACTTGAGCTGACAATTTTCCTTCTAACCTTGTGTTTAGTATGTGCTGGTAATTAATATCCTGGTCGGAATGATTATGCCAAAACAAATGATCACAACTTGAAAAGATATGGATATTGCCTTGGGCTCTGGGAAACCCCTGTGAGATGACACAATAGCCTACGGACGTGCGACTTACTGTTGATGAGCGCCACCTTTTTAAAGCTAATTAATTAGCTCCCATTAATCTAGCATGCATTGAACCATACCTCCGCAGATGCAACTGGTCCAGAAATGTGAGCAAGTGCAGGCACGCTTTTCAAGTTGGCATCCAGTTATCATCACGTTTTTCTCAAAATGGATTAGCATGCGTCTTGCCATTTTTTCTATAAATAGGCCGGTAAGTAGTGAGGAAATCATACTTAGCATTTGAGCAGTGATAGGTTGTTAGCAAAGTTTTAAGAAAGTTTTCTCATAGTCTAGGTGATAGGTAAGTTTCAACATTGGTTAGAAGGTGTAAGCATAGTGTTAGAATCATGGATACTCCGATTCGGCTAACCTCTTATAAGTCACAAACAACGTTTCTAGGGGAGGTTTCTACTAGGCAGCTGAAAAGAATGAGTAAGAATAAGCATTCCCTGGTCTTGGTAGCCATAAAATGGGTTCTGGGTAAGGACTGCATAGAATACAAGGACAAGTATCATGTGAATACTAATATATGTTCCCACTTCGTAGCATCTATGTTAGACATTGGCATCCCTAGGTCCCTCATCCTGAAGCTGGTCAAGGAAATGTTTCCCAGAAAGGACCTCAATGGCCTTGGTGAAGTTGTTTCCCACGCTGCATATGAGGTAGGTCTGCCGTCAGCCATCGACCTCCATTGCTATATTGAGGAAGAAGCGGTAGTTGTATGGCTGCCATTTCTCAGTGGATTCCACCTTCAGACACACGACGAGCATCGACAGAGGGTTACCCAGGCCTTACACTTCCTGTTCCACAGTTACAATGCGATACCATTCTACGACGTAGATTGGTATACCGACTTCAAGAACTTGGTGTTTCCCCCGTCAATGGCAGTTGTGCCGAATGATGCTGCTTCTACTGCCGAAGAACCTACTAACGAGAAAGAGGTAGATGCTACCATTGATGCATCAATTGCTGCCTCTCATGCCCTTGGATGAAAACCCTCTCTGGTCCTAAAAATGCCTCTCAATTTTCTTTATTTCCTGCTGTTACATAGACTACCTGCCCTACAGTTTTGTATATAAGCCTAAAAAAGGCTATCATTTTTGCATACATGAAAGAATAGCTCGAATAGTTGTATACTTTTTTGGATTATGGCTTCCCTAGCCATTTTGCAATGTAAAAACCAAAGAATATATATAAATAGATATATATCTTTATATAAAAAAATCCATGGCTCTTTCTTTCATTCTGTATTTCAGTTTTATGGACTCTTTTATAACATATGTGTTTATTTCTTTCCACATGGGTATGCTTTATATAAAGAAATCCTGCTATTCCACCCTTCGTGATAATGGGTTGCTTCTGTGGAAGCACCAACCAATTTCAAAAAAGACTGGCCAAAGAAAGGGAAATAAAATAAAAGCACTATTCACATATGTACAAAAATAGAACTCAACACCTTATAGAACAATTTAAGATGAATCCCATTAACTGGGATTCCTAAGGATTCCTGTTCCATATTTTCTAACTCGAAAGCATTATGCTCCTTGCACCAAATGATTTTAAAGGGACCCTCCCATAGGCTATCAAATTTAACATGCTGACCTGGCTTAGTAGCCCTTTTATCATACTTCAGTACTATGTCTCCGCACTTTAGGCCTTGGTCGGAAGCCTTCTTGTCAAACCATCGCTTGACCACTTGTTGACGGTTTGTCATGGCTATTAGGAAATTCTCCCTTTTTTCCTGTACTTCTAACAGTTCGGCAAGCCGAACTTCCATGGCGCCATTTTGTTCTATCTCGAGGGATTTCAACAATTGGAGTGCCTGAATCTCCATAGATATAGGTAACAACGCCTCTTTCCCGTATACCAACTCATAAGATGAAGTTTTAAGGACTTGATTAGGAGTTATGCGGTTTGCCCAGAGCGCTGCTTAGAGGTTTTTATGCCATTCCCTCTGGTGTTCTGAACCAATTCTTTTAAGGAGCTAGACTAGGCTCTTGTTTGTTGACTCCACTAGGCCGTTTCCCTGCGGGTAATAATTTTATGATGTCTTGAGGAATATGCCATTTGTTAATGCAAAGCAACATACCTTTGTTCCTAGGAAATATTTGACATTATCAGAAATGATAGTCTTCGGAGGACCGAACCTTGTCACCAGCTCTTCAAGGAAATCTACAATCTCTGTTTCTGTTGCGCTTTTAAGCAGAACGACCTCCGTCTATCTGGTGAAGTAATCCGTGGCGGTCAAAATCCACCTGTGTTTGGTACTAGAAGCCGGGTTAATCATCCCGATGAAGTCTAGGCCCCATTAAGCAAACAGTTCATCTGCCACTATGGGTTTGAGAGGCATTGCAGAATTCTTCCTTCTGTCAGTAAAGAATTGGCATTTTTTGCAATATTTTACCAAAGAGTGGGAGTCATTAAAAAGTGTAGGCCAATAGTAACCGACACACATGACTTTAATGGCAGTGGTCTTAGTAGAGAAGTGTCCACCCGCAACGCTGTTGTGGAATGTGTCAAGAATCCTTTTTGCTTGCTTCGAAGTAACGCATCGCAGGAGAAGACCATTGAAATTTCTTTTGAAAAGGACTCCCTCTACTAGCGTATATCCACAATTTTGCAGCTGATAGTATCTCCTTTTTTGGGATGAGAGACCCGGTGGATACGCTCCTTTTCGCATAAACCTCCTTCTATATGTCAGCCAATAACCCTCCGATTCTGGTTCATTTATCAGGACAAGCTCCGGTTGCTCCCCTACGACGGGTATCTCCTCGTTCTGTGCCATGTATTTGTATAGTCCTCTTCCTCTAATAGTTTTAGTAGGTTTGACCTCAATGTCATATTCAAGGATCTTGGTGAGCCAGTTAACTCTTTTTTCTGTGATCTCCCCTTCCATGATATATTCGCGCACACTGGAATGTGCGATGTAAAAAAACACCTTGTTGCAGGAAATTAGATGGCAAAACTTTTTAAGTCCCTTCACTATTGTAAAGGCCTGTCTTTCAATGAAATTATAATTCGCCTCATATTCCTTTAGGGTCCGGGAGTAGAATTCCACTGGAAGTTCTCCCTTTCCTTTATCATCTTTTTGGGTTAGGACAGTAGCGATACTAGATTTGCTACTGAATGCATACATCATAAAATCCTTAGATTGATCTAGATTAACCAGTACCAGAGCTATGCAAATAGCTTCCTTAACTTTTTCAAAGGCATCTCGAGCTTCAGTCGTCCACTTGAATGCCTAATCCTTCTTAAGCATCAGGGTGATTGGCTTAATTATTCTCGCAAAGTCAGAAATAAACTTGCTAACAAAATTTACTTTGCCCAGGAAAAACTGAACACCTTTCTTATTCACCGGAAGGGGGAGTTCGCTGATAGCTTTTACCCGTTCAGGGTCGATTGAAATTCCTTCTTTAGACACCACATGTCCTAATATCTTGCCTTGCAGTACTCTGAATACGCATTTTTTTAGATTTAGGGAAACCCATAACTCTTGGCACTTTTGAAAAACTATTTCCAAGTGGTCAAAATGATCATCCTTAGATTTAGAAAACACAGTAAGATCATCTAAGTAAATTAGAATAAACTTATTGATTAGTTCGCTGAATGCGATATCCATCGCCTGCTGGAATGTTTCCCTTGCATTGGATAAACCAAAAAGAATTTTAGCATATGCAAATGTTCCCCACTTTGTGGTGAACGTAGTCTTGTGCTGATCCTCTTCCTTAACTCAAATATGATTGTAGCTGGAGAAATCATCCAGCAAAGAAACATTTCCGATCCTGCAACCGTTTGTAGGATTGACTCCATTGAAGGCAGTGGATAATGGTCCTTCAGGGATGCTCTGTTTAGGTCTCAGAAGTCCACACACAAACAAATATCTCCATTCTTCTTTCGGACCTGGACCAGATTTGATACCCAAGTACTATGCTTGATTGGGAAGACAATGCATGACTCAATGAGCTTAGTTAGCTCTTGCACCATTAGCGCTTCAATTTTAGGGTTTACTAGCCTTTGTTTTTGTCGGACTGGTTTTGCACCTTCTGTTAGCTCGATAGTGTGCTGAATGATATTAGGATCATACCCTTCCAGATCATCATAGGACCAAGCCACTACTCCATATTTTTTTGCAGAAACTAATGAGTCTTTCTTTATCATGGTGCGAGACATTTTTCCTGACTTGAAGATTCCTGCCATCTATGAACCGAAGGTTCACATAATCACTTGTGTCTGCTACGAACTTCCGTCTATCATTTCTTGTATCATCACAATGGAATTTTTTTTTGAGAGTAACCAATCCTTTTAGAATCTTGTTAGATTTGAGCTGCATAATCTATCCTTCATAAGCTTTGACAATCTTTGGTTGAAGCTGATCGAAAAATTCCCCTTATTGCTGGATGAATGAGGCGATGTGTTCATCACTTTAAAAAACTTTCCAACTTTGATCATTGTCAGGAATCGCCGGTCAGAATAGTACTCGTACTGAATTTTTGTTATGTATAAGGTCAGAGGCAAGATCAAACTAAGCACCAATCACGACCATGCGATCTACATCTCTATTTTGTCCTCGGGGAATAGTCTGAATGTTGAAGCCTTCAAAACCCTCAACCAGTCCCAGAATTGGTGCCGATAGGATCTCATGTGGACATTCTTTGCCACGAAAATTCCTCGGACTTGGTTGACTACTAGTTCAGAATCTATGAACACCATTAATTGCTTTATGCCCATTCGTTCCACAAGGCTTAAACCTTGAACTAATCCTTCATATTCATCCTCATTGTTTGAGCAGGCGAAATGAAAACAGAAAGACCTTAACAATTTTTCATTTTGTGGGGATATTAGATATATCCCTGCTCCAACACCCACTTTGCTTCTTGCTCCATCAAAGTACAGTGTCCATAGCTCGCTTGATTGGCTACCTTCAGAATCTTTGGCAACCTTTGGGAATAATTGGTCTTCATCATAAATTACATAGGTGCCCAATCCTGTAGCATGATAATTGCCGAAAGGATCATTGTCCATGTGTTCACTCAATAGAGCATCTTCTTTGTCATTCTGGTCTCCGCTCACCTTTTCTTCCTCCAACAATTCAACACAATACATTTCTTGCTTGGTGATAGAGGTATGTGCGGCTTAAAAATTGATCAGGGCCTCGTCTGCTACATGTTCAAAATGCAAAACCTCTGATTCTATGTTCATTTTTGTGCCATGCTTGGTTCTGAGTATTAGATGTGACCAATCCAAGGTCAGGTACCCGCCCACCTTTGAAGTAAATTCTCAAGATAGACAGAGACCAAACATAGGAGGAAAATCTATGATCACAGTGTCTTGCAGCACTGTGATACTAGGGCAAGCAAATAGAGTTAAATGAAGTTCTTTGATGACACCTACGGTTTCAAATTTGTTCCCATCAAGCTACATTACCCCCCTTTTCATAGGTTCATAACTGAGTCCTAAAGCTTCGGCTATCTGTTTAGGAATAACCGTGGTACTAGCGCCAGAATCAATCATAGCATTGTGCAATAACTTCTTTCCTATAATGAGAGTCAAGAAGAAGGGTTGGGGTTTTAACCTATCCCTAACCTCGACAGGGGATTCCTTTGTATTGTTTGTAAAGACTTTAGCTGACGGTATTTGATTGACAACCTTTGCACTGGCAAACTGCTCTGTTGGCACTGTATTGACCTCTTCTTAAAGCGCCTTCTGTAATAGCGTCTTTTGCTCTGGGATAGCTAGAATGTCCCATAGAGATACATTGGTGGATGACTTCTTCAATTGTTTGACCACATTAAAAGGTGACAAACTCAGAGGTTTCTGCTGCTTGGCTCTTGGTGTAATAATTTCCTTCTGTGGTTGGGATGGTAACGGGGTGATAGAAGTACCAGGAATTTGATCGGAAACACCTTTGAGTTGCGGGCTAGCTAGATGCGAAACAACTGACTCGCTGGTAAATCTCCTCTTTGAGCGCGTGTTATAATCATATTGCACTTGCGGTGTTTTGGGTATGAACGCGTTATTAGCAAACACTATTTCTTCTTCCTCCATCCAAGAGAAAAGCACGTGATCAGGAGCAATATCAGATTCTTGTTCTAAAGACATTCCTTGCATCTGCGCGGTAAGAACCGCACTCTCCATTTGTGGTGAGGCATATATATAACCTCTATGATATGTTTCCGTGCCTTGGCTACATTGCTTCACCACCTTTTGTTGCAAGTTGCCACGTGGAAAGTTCTAGGGCATATGCGCATTGTTGCAAGGGAGGCACCACAGATTGATATCATCAATAAGGTTGTTCTACCCTGCGGTTAATTCCCTACTCAAGCTTGGCGACGTGGTTGTCAGCGGAGTAGGCACCGACACCATTTGGTTTGGGGTTGGAGCTGGTGGATTAGTGCGAGGCGTGCCCTGGTACTGATTCTGCTGATATGAGGACCGCCCACCTTGATAGTTTTGATATGCAGGCTTTGGATGTGTTGATTGGTTCCGCTTAAGAGTGGTTATATCATTTTCCATGGTTCGCAACATCTCTTTGAGGTCGCTCATTTCATCCTTGGAAGAACCCAATGTAGAGGCTACATTTTGTGGGGCTGCCGCATATGTGTACATCAACTGGGCAGTTGCGGGCACACTAGTTGACACAACTTCTTGCATGGGGATTGATATTTCAGGAAATATCGACATAATAGGTCGAGGAGGAAATTTTCTGCAATTTATTAAATGATTCTCAGCTTTGACAGCGACACCGTAAGCATATGGTAGAGTAGCTCCTCCCAAAGACTTGATCATCACGAAAATGTCAGAATTGATGGACTTTAGATAAAATATGAACACCGACTCGAGAGTTAGGCATATAGTAACAAGAATCCTCTTCCAATTTGTGTGAAATCGGGCATTAAAGTCCGTCAGAGCCTCCCGAGGGACTCGTTTTATGACAGATAGTTGATAATACAGTGAAGAACAATCTCCGTTATTTGAGAACCTCTCATAGAACGGATCTCCGAGCTCGTCCCAGGTGCGAATAGTATTAGGTGACAGTGTTCGGTACCAATCCAACGCCTTGCGTTTAAAAAATGCCGTGAGAAGCCTCAAAGCTACATTCTGCACTGTAATCCCGTGTACCAAACACACATCCGCCACATCCTGCAAATGTTCTGATGGTGTTCTTGAGCCATCTTTGGTAAACTTGGGTATAACTTTCATGGCTGAAACTGGGATAGCGCCCTAGACAGCGGGTGCTACCGGGGCTGCTAGGGGACTTCTGGAATCCCATGCTAGGTAATTTCTGTTGGCGGTTGACAACATGGTGAGAAGAATGGGTGGCGGGAATGGAACGGTTACCAATTGATTTACGACTCGCACTGTTCCCAGCGGAGGTACTATTAAACTGGGGTTGCTTGTGGTTTGGGATCTAGTTACAGGATGATGGCTCATACACCCTTGTAAAATGCAAATTCATTTAAGCTTGGTCCCACCGGGCGTGCTAGAAAAAGAACAAACTGTTGACGCCAAAATTTGACGAGGTAACAGTGTCTTATGGGAAACTTAGTTTATGGGGGACCTTTTGCACTAAATTGAGTGACCTCCAGGTTTTTAGAGAAGCCGACTTCTTTTGTAACGGGGGTTTGAAAGGGAAAAGGAAACAAATATAATAAAATAAAGTCTAACCTAAGGCAATGCACCAAGACTTAATGATAGGCATGATAAATCATTGATCTAAGGGCCTGAATGGTGTTTGTAGTGTTCCAGAAAATTAGAAACTAAAAATTATAGCATAGACAATCCATTCATTGACATAAAATAATAATGCATACATCCCTACTACTAGGAAGAGTCATTAGACATGGTCTAAGTCAGCAAAGTTGCATTCAACATATATAGAAGTTCTCAAATGGAATGTCCAGACAATAAAAGGCATAGTTAACAGTTTGATTAAATAGCATGAAAAAACAAAAAGGCCGAACAATCGGCACAGTCTGAGAGTCTTTGCAATAAAATAAAAAAACAAAAAGGCCTGGTGTCTTTTACTGAAACTAGTGTTTCTCCTAAATTCCAGACCCTTTTCTCACAACAGAGAAAAGTATATATAGCAGGAAAAACCCCCACCACTTCGGAGATCAACAACAAAAAATATTTCGCAATCCCCTGGCAATGATGCAAGAATCAGAATATTCCCAAAGCCATTGCAACAAAATCAATCTGGAACCAAGCAACCGGTCACTCCAGGCACAGGTGCATCCTCTGCAAATTATGGCGGTGTACCTGACAAGGCCTAATCAGACAAGTGTCACCATCCTGTGCGAATGATTATGACACGCAGTGGCCAATAGCATCGTTAGGCTCGTCTGGTCTATCGCTCGAATATGAGATTTGCTAGCTAGGCATGTGGCAACCTTTTGCTGCCCGTATGAACCTCTCTCTTTCGCCATTGACGAATTGCGTTAATGATACACGTGTCGAATGGGCAGAGCACTTCATCAATAATGGAGGGAACGATCACCAGTCGGGCACAAAAGAGACGCGTGGCAACATTTCACTGCCCGTGGTTGTTACTTCATCTCTATGCTGAAAGATTTGAAAATAGCAGACACGTAGCAAGAGTATACCACAAATAGCAACTATGGGGCCCTCCAAAACCTTTTGGGAATAAGGGCTTCGTGGCACCCGAGCGGAGCTCGATGAGACAACAAGAAAGCATGATCAAAAGAATTTCGCAGCCGCGACATGTGGAAGCATAACGAAGCTTTCTGGGATGCAAAAGAAATGTAGAGACTCAGGGTTGCGAGGAGTAGACACGTGGAGCGGGACAACAAAACCTAGATAAAAGGGCCGAGTTGATTACTTGCGATGCACAGGCCGAAGTATAGAGGAAAATACACCCAAAGGGAGCTAGTTAAATATTAATTAACAATACCCTTCAATTATTAATAAATAAATTATTTCTCAGTTCTCACATAATAATAAAGATGTTTTATTATAAATAGTTTATGCCTTTGACCTTTTATAAAAACATGTTTTATAGAAGATATATCAACTTTAAATCTTTGAATTTTTGTTAACATATAATAGCATCTCTATTTTTTCACCAGGATATCTAAACATATAAATTATTTTTTATCCATTTAGTTTCTATTAAAATTGTACACTTGCTATTATATTGAAGATGAAAATGCATTACAATCAATAATTGTTGTGTTGCAGGAGAGGTATTCACCGAAACAAAATTAGTCCAAATCTCTTTTCAAAGTTAGAAATATTTTACCATGTGCAATGTTTTTTAATGAGGCTTCAATTATTTAAAATAATGTTTGAATGCACCCTTTATTGCATAAAGTATTATGTTATAACTTCAATTACAATAATTATATTTGAATTCTACTAGTCACCGTGTTGTTGATGTAGTAAAGTTTGGTGCTTTGGGGTTTGGTCACTAATGGTCCTATGTGACCATAGTTGTTTAGGGGTTCTTGCTTTCCCTTTGCAGTGAGATCAAATATGACTCTTCCCTATTCACAATGATCCCTTGTAATGGTTTGTGGACAAAACATGATTGCAATTGAATATTTTTATCTTTGATGGGGCTTGGTTTGCAAATTTAGCCATTTCCTTGAGCCATGGACTTCTTCATAGCAACTTTTTCTCTTCAAAGGAAAGGGATTTGGAGCTTGATGACATGTTATGGATGTGGGGAGAGTATTCTCTCTTGACCAAACCTTCGTATATGTCCTTCAATCCCCTCTTTGAATCATCATTTCATGTCTCAATTGACCCATTTTTATAACTGATCTAAGACATCCTAAATGGGCCACTGTATATGTCTAAAATGGTCATGATTAAGCTTGTTAATTAATTAAATATGATTTATTTAATTAATTCCTCTAAATGTCATCTACATATAAATAAATTTAATTATTTATTTATATCGTTCATCTTCTAAATTCTTCTACCTTTAATTAAATTAATTACTAACATTTCCATCTTTTCGCTTAATTAAATTAAATAAATTTTTATAATTTATTTATATTTAATTATCATCTTATTCTAGAGTTTAAATATTTTAAATATTTAAATAATAGAATATCTTCTTCATCTCATCTTTTACCTTTTGCTTGATTAAATTAAATAAATTTTTATAATTTATTTACATTTAATTATCATTCTATCCTAAAGTTCAAATATTTTGAATATTTGAATAATGGAATATTCTTCGTCCCCAATTAAATATTAAATATTTTAATTTAATATTTTCCACCTCACCCTATTTTCATTTTAAAACATAATTAAATAATTTATTTAATTATGTGGGTTTCCATTTTCATCTCCACTTCCCAAATTTCTAACTCATGCTAACTCGCCCTTCCAAATTTGCATCTCATCCTTCGAAATGAAAGTTTCCCTTCGAAACTCAATGACGAAATTCAAAGAAATGGGAAACCTTCCATTCTCCTCTTCTACTTTCAAAAATCTCCCGCCGTCCGTTCGAAACAAGCTTGATCCGGACCGTCGATCGATTCATCCAATCAAACTCGTTCAAAAACTCTATAAAAGCTCGTGCAAATCCAAGCCTTGGTTAATCATCCACTTACACTATGCATAATCGTTCATGTTTGCACACTTCGTATACTCATTTACATAGCCATATTTTCACCAGCATTTGCATGCATATTAGTTTTAATATCATAGCAATATCTTTCATTTTAGCATAGCTTTCTTGCATTTTGCATATTATGCATTCTTATTTTTATCTCGTTCTTCATGTCGTCATTTTGTTGAGATCTACCTGTTGATCTGAGAGCCATTCGAAGCAACAAAATGCTGAAGTCAGAGGAGGATAAGACGATTTCGAGAAGCTGCGATTACGGTTTGCATTATTCTATTTTTCTTTTACAGCTTTTTCGATTTAATGTCTTATTAACATGTGTTGAATTTTTATCTAAATTGATCCAATATTTCATACACACATAAAATGGTGCCCACCATGGGGCTCGAACCCATGACTTTAACATTTTCTGTAAGTTTATTTTGACAGTTTCGGCTTTCTGGAATCGGTTCTTCGAAAAATTCTGACGTTTAGGCGCATTCGAAAATTCCTGACGCACATACATAAAACTTTAACTTTTGATTTTGCAGAATTTTGACGCACATCCCGTGACTATTACGGCGCATCCCGTAACTATTACGACACATCCGTGATTGTTAAAGTGCATATAGTGACTGTTAAAGTGCATATAATTTTCTCCTCATATGCACATAAATTATTTTGACATTTTCTTACGGTGCATCCAGTCTCTGTTTAGGCGCTTATAGTATTTGTTCCGGCACATCCAACTTCTGTTCGGGTGCATCCAGTTTCTGTTTCGGTGCATACAGCCTCTGTTCTGGCGCATATATGTTTTGGCGCATATAGCCTCTATTTAGGCGCATATAGACTGTAACAAAATTTACAGAATTCTGAGTCTGACGCATTCCACAGACAAAATTCTGTTTCCTTTCTAAAGTTTTAAAATGAAGCAATCCTAGGGTAGCCACATCAGGATAAAATGAAGCAATCTAGGATAATCACCAAACAATGAATCTTGCAGTTAAAATTGAACAATCTATTTTTTTGGTGAAGCAATATCTTCACTTAGAATAGCTCATTGTTATTTGGATGTTAAAAAGAACATTTGCTTGCTGTGATTGTGGCAATAGGTCTATGCTCTCCACTTAACTGGGTGATTAGAATACCAGACTTGCCTTTTAATTTCATGCAATTTTATTGTTACATCCTTTAGAGAGCCTGTCGTAGTGGGAAAAAGTACTCACCCTATGAGAACGACTCAAGTGGGTTCAAGCTAAAGCCAGGCTATTTCGCCCCACTATAAAATTTAAAGCAGATCTGGGGAAACCCTCTTTTGCCGGTAGTGTGCAAGATAACCATCCCCAAAGCATTTGTTCTAAAGGTTGGGAGGTCTCTTGAGGGAGTTTATTATTGCCGCGCCGAATGGAAATCCTTACTACGAACCTAGTGTAGTAGCCAGCCGAGTCAGTTGCCAAACATTCTAATAATCACAGTGCAAGGGGAGGGAAGAATCTACCCCCAAGACACTCACCATATAACTGCCAAGGACTGTTTGCTCAGGGGATCTGGTATCCACTTCCGTAACTCTGAGTACGCACCTGGAAAAGACAAAAACACGGGCGCCCCTTCGGGGGTGACACGGCTGTGTGAGTTGACACAGTTCTAAGATGTGGGCTGTTGATTACTAGAATGACCTACTTGAGCACTTAAGAGTGAGTCTATCTGAACTGTCTTTCATGTGAAAAACCTGTGAAAACATTTGATGAAAAACATTTCTTGATCAAACACTTCATGTTAGTATAGGGCTTTAAGAACAACTGTTTTCAAAAATGTTTGTTGTGTCTTCCATTACATTAATTCAGATAAAGAGATTATCCAAAAGAAACATGAAGAACAACAACTGAAAGCCACTTAGGAGTTTTGTCATATCATTGCTTCAAAAACATTCCCAATACCTTTTTCCATGCTTAGGGATTGGAAGTCAACAAAGTTTCCCAAGAAATCAGTTTTCAAGAGAATCAGAAAACCTAAGAAACCGTTAGGATATAAGAAAACACTGCAAAAGAGAAAATTCTTGTACAAAAGTCGACAAGTCTTGCTTCACTATCGAGGATTTCTTCACAGATATCAGGATTTTGTTAGAGGATTCACTGATGAATATGCTGTAGATCCCTTAGATTCCCGAGCTTATTATCAAAGAAGAGCTCTATCACAACGGCATAATCATAACCAACCTCTTGAATTTGACAACATACCACAACCTTCCATAGAATATCCTTCACACCCAAGCCATATTCTTCAAAGATCTTGAGAGAATCTCCTTGAAAATGAAGATCAAAATCTTTTAAAGTGCACCTTTCAAAACAGCTTTCTAATTTTTGGCTAAACTTCCCCCAACAGGATTCTGAAATCCTTTATCATCTTGGAAGCCACAACCAATAAGTTAGGAGCATCCTTGATCATATCATAAGATTACATATCTTATCGGATCAAGACATCATCACCATTGCATTTGTCAAAAACTGTGATCTAAGTTTAGAGGAAATTTTCAAAAACATATGCCTATCTCCACAAGATCTCAACACAACAAATTGAAGGATACAATCCAAAAAGAAAGTCATATTCAGATCACTCATGAAGAAGGAGAAAGTAGTAATCCCATTTTCAGCATAAATCAAAATCCACTTTTCAACAACAACATGGACAATAGAGAAGAAAATCCTTTTCATAATTACAGAGATAAAAATCAAGTGGATAGTGATGAAGAACAAGAAGAGGAACGTCTTAGAGAGGCTGAACAAGATCCAAAATTCCATAAAGCCATTGAAAAGATCTTGCAGCGAGACAAGGAAAAATATTTTCGCTATCTAGCTGAACAAGGGGCTAAATTACCTCATGACTTTGACACAGAAAACTTGAAAAACAAACCTGAAGAGACACCCCTTTCAGATCTTAGTGCCTTGACCCAACAAATCAAGGCACTTCAAGGACAAGTTAAAGAATTACAAGGGGGAACAACCACAAAGAAATACACTCTGGAGGACATCTGTCCTTATCCTTTCGACAGAAGTTTAAACATGATTCCTTTTCCCAAGCATTGTGAAATGCCAAAATTTGATCGCTATAATGGGAAAACGGATCCAATCGATCACGTTAGAGACTTCAGAAACCTGACATTGGAATTTGCTTACGAAGATACTTACTTAATGCGATTATTTCCTAGAAGTCTGGGAGTACATTCTATGGAATGGTTATCCAAGATCACACCTCCCGTCAAAACCTTTGAAGAATTGATCAACCTATTCATATCACAGTATACTTACAACATACAACATCAGATCACCATGATAGACCTTTGTAAAGTTGCACAAAAACCTGGTGAACCTTTCATTACGTTTCTTCAGAGATGGAGAAGAATGTTTGCCAGATACCCACGTCTGTCCCTGAGAAAGAAAAGATGGTTACTTTCATCAACAGTTTAAATTCAGAAATGAGCTATCACTTGAACTTACATTGTCCCTCTTCTTTTGAGAAAATGATCGAAGATGCCTTAACCATTGAAAATTCTTTGGTCAAAAGAGGCATAATAAAACATGACAAAGAAAATCCTAGCTCATCTAACCATCACAATAATTAGGACAAGTCCAAATTCTGGACTCACAACAAAAATATGGTGAACGATGGTGTTGTTGACGCGAATCACGCCTCGACCAAACCATTTGTCCTCAGTACTCTAAACACTCGCAACAACAATGTCAACTCAATTGCAAATCATGGAAATAATCCTCCTCTACCGAGGAATAATACAAATCAAAACTCTACTCCCCATGAAGGGATTTCCAACAACCAGGGTTACCGAGGAAACAATAACAATCACAATTCTTTAGGGAACACCTCAAATTCAAATCCGCAAATATTTTCATTCTTCTCAAATAGAAGAAATTTCACTCCATTGGGTCAATCTGTAGAATCCGCGTTCAAAGAGTTGATGGCCAAAAATGTCATTACTTTACCGCCTCAACGGAATTATGAACCCAGTGTAAAGCCTCCATCATGGAATGAGGCACACTATTGTGATTATCATCGGTGTAAGGGTCATCGTACAAACAACTGCCAAGCCTTGAAGAATGCTATTCAAGACTTGATTGATAATGATATCATCACAATAGAAGGAAATCGACAAACCAATGCAGACCACCAAGCATTTCGTAATCCTTTACCTAATTATCAAAAAGGTGAGTCTTCTGACAAAAAAGTGAATCACATCAATGATGATCATATAATCAACCATCTCTACGTAGACGATGAGTGGGTAAATGTCATTAAAGTCAACGAGAAGGTGGAATATAGGGAAGTCAACGCAACAATAAGAGCGCAAGCTAAAGTTGTCTTGAAAGGCGCCTCTTCAAAATCCACTGAACCTCCACCTCAACATAAATACGATTTGGTTAACCAACTTCGAAAAACCCCAGCTCAAATTTCCATTCTGGAACTATTAAAGATTTCCCCAGCCCATAAGGAAATTCTAGACAAAGCCCTCGTTGAAACTAATGTATCTACTGAACTGGATGTAAATCAATTTGAAGCCATGGTAGGACATTTGTCCTCACCCACTTGCCTTTCATTCTCTGATAAAGATGACGTTTCCATAACTCATCCCCATAACTCCTCTTTGTACTTAGAAGTCATGATTCATAAGTTTCGCATTAGACGAGTTCTAATAGATGGAGGTGCTGGTTTGAACATTTGTACCTTGAAGTTGGTCAAAGCCTTAGGATTTTCTAAGGACTCCATTGATTTCAGAAGAAAGATTACCATAAAATCCTATGATGATGAAGAAAGAGCATCCAAAGGTCTAATCATGCTGCCAATCAGAGTGGGCCCTGTTATAAAGAATACTTTTTGTCAAGTACTGGATCGTGATCTGGCATATAACATCTTGTTGGGTCGTCCTTGGATCCATGAAATGCAAGTTGTCCCATCAACTTACCATCAATGTCTCAAGTTTCCTTATGATGGACAAGAAATCACAATACCTGCTGATAATTCCAACATTCCAACTTGTGCCAACATAAAAGCCAGTCAAGATACTTTGGTCCCTAATAATCGAGAAGCTCATGCTAGTACTTCTCTAAAGATTGACACACAAATCAGGCAATTGACCAATAGTTTTGACAAAAAGATGAAATTCAAGGATCATGGAGTTGGAGAATACTCTCTTTGTCTTGTCAATTTACCTACATCACCTCGATCACATGGACAACCATCTATCAGGGAACACCAAATATCAGCAGCATCAACATCAAAGCAAATGCCAATAGAGCCAATTACAAAATTTAATGGACAATTCATCAAAGAAAAATTCCCCATGGAAAACCCTGAGGATACTGAAATTCTAAATTGGCTCTATAAAGATGAAGATGAAGCAGTTTCTAATGTCAAATTACCCACAGACAAATATGGAAAAGGATATTTAATCATGCAGAAGATGGGCTATGACGAAGGACCTATCGGAAAAAGGAAGGAAGGAGTAGTTGAACCCATTCACCTCCGCGGACTTGCTGCAAAAGAGAAAACGGGATTGGGTTATGATACTCACTCTAAAGAAAGACAAATCCAAACACGACAATGTCTTCGCATTACAAGAAAGCTCAGATTCCAGAGAAGCATGTTTGACAACAGTTCAGAATTTCCTAGACAACAATTCTGACACAGACTCTACTGAATATGAATGGGACACCATTTATAATAATGAGTTCTGGAGGGACAAAGAAGTGGATGTAATACACCAATATGCCCCAACTCTAATTGAAGGACAAGGTTCAGGGTCCCAACCACAAGAATTTGAACCACAAATCAACTATGATTCTAGTGATACTGAATCAGATCTAAACGAACAAGACTATCATGAGGACAGTATCATCATTGATTCACCTCATACCTCGGATCCTACAGATCACTCTGTTATGACCTTAACCATAGCCGATTTCACACAACCTGACGATCCTCTACCTTTAGTCCATCCTGACCTCATTGATTGGGATTCTACTGAATCTATTAACATACCCATGTTTCCAAGTGATGAAGCTATTGTAAACTTCCTTTCCGCAGAGGATACAAATGATTGTTCCACCAGTGATTTTTGACATAGAGTTTTTGATCAGGAGAGTGTCAAGTCTCCTAGCTGCAAAAGTAAAAATATAAAAGAAAGATCTAATGGTGAAAACCAGAATCTGGCAATATTAGATCAAACAAAAGATAAAATAAAGAGCGTATCAGATGGTGAAAACCTCTTTGAGGCACCAAATGATGGGACTCTTGACACTCTCCTGGAGCACTACCATGAACGATCGCCTATTCTGATTGAGCCTACAAATGCTGTCGATCTTGAGACTTCGGACAAACCAAGAATTTTACAGTTAGCTGCATCAATGACTGAAAAAGAAATACCAGAATTCATGGAATTCCTAAAAGAAAATCAGGTCAATTTTGCGTGGTCTTATGCTGACATGCCTGGTCTTGATCCTGATCTTATCATGCATCACTTGTCCATCAAACCAGGGACCAAGCCGGTGAAACAAAAACTCAGAAAGATGCACCCTCATGTTGCATTATTGGTTAAGGAAGAACTAAGAAAACTCCTTGATGTGGGCTTCATAAGACCAATTGACTATGCAGAATGGATTTCTAACATTGTACCTGTATCCAAACCAGATAAAACTGTCAGAATATGCACAGATTTCAGAGATCTCAACAAAGCATGCCCTAAAGATGATTTTCCATTACCAAACATCGACACTATAGTTGATCTAACAGCTGGCCATGCCATGTATTCATTAATGGATGGTTTTTCTGGATATAACCAAATCAAGATTGCACCTAAAGACCAGGAGAAAACAGCTTTCACATGTCCATGGGGGACTTATTGTTGGAACGTCATGCCTTTCGGTCTGAAGAATGCTTGGGGCTACCTACCAAAGAGCCATGACTACAATCTTTCATGACATGATGCATGTCTTCATGGAAGATTATGTGGATGACATATTGGAAAAATCATACACCAGAGAAGGACATCTTGAAGTATTGTCCAAAATATTTGCAAGATTAGAAAAATTCAAAGTTCACCTCAACCCTAAGAAATGTGTTTTCGGGGTCAAATCTGGAAAATCTTGGGGTACATTGTTTCAGAAAAAGGAATTGAAGTAGATCCAGCAAAAGTTCAAGCAATTATGGAAATGCCTCCACCAAAGAACATCAGTCAGTTAAGATCACTGCAAGGATGACTTCAATCTATACGGAGGTTCATTGCACAATTGGCGACAAAAGTCTACCATTCACACATCTACTGCATAAAAATGTTCCTTTCAAGTGGGATGACAAATGTGAATTGGCTTTCCAGAAAATCAAAGAATATCTAATGACTCCACCAGTTCTCGTATCACCAAATCCAGACAAACCACTCATCTTATACATTGCTGCAACAGAGACATCTCTGGGGGCACTGCTAGCACAAGAAGACACTACTGGAAAGGAACATGCAATCTACTACATCAGTAGAACACTAACAAGTCATGAGCTCAACTACACTTCTATTGAGAAGGCTTGTTTGGCAGTAGTTTTTGCTTCATAGAAGTTTCGGCATTACATGCTGACCCATACAGTCAATTTGGTTTCGAAGATTGATCCACTCAAGTATTTGTTGAGCAAAGCATCATTGACAGGGAGGTTAGCAAAGTGGGTAATGATTCTAAGTGAGTTTGACATACACTATGTTGACCGCAAGGCCATCAAAGGAAAAGTTATAGCTGGTCAATTAGCAGAGGCACCACTACAAGCAGATCATCCCTTGCACATTGAATTTCCAGATGCAGATGTATTCACTGCAGAATCTAAACAAACGTGGGCCTTATATTTTGATGGTTCTTTCACTCAACATGGATCGGGGGTAGGCATACTTTTTGTCACCCCTCAAGGGCATACCATTCCTCGTTCATATAGGCTAATGTTTCCATGCACCAACAACATAGCTGAATATGAAGCATTAATCACTGGACTCAAGATAGCACTAGAATGGAGAATAACAGAATTACAGGTGTTTGGTGACTCACAGTTGGTCATATGTCAGATCAATGATGACTATCAAACTAAAGATGAAAAACTACTACCTTATAAAAAGATGGTGGATGACTTCAAGAAATACTTTGTGGACATCAAATTTACACAAATTCCAAGGCTTGATAATAAAGCAGCTGATGCTATGGCTACAATCGCATCATTGTTACAGCTCCCAGAAACTCAAAATCGTTATGAATTTCTGGTGGAACAATCATTAACACCTGCATATGATACCCCTGAAAGCCAAATCATTTGTCATTTAGTAGGATCCGATTCGCCTTGGTACGGAAAAATTTATGCTTACCTCAAAGACAACATCTTACCACCCGATTTATCTCGTAACCAAAGACGCAACTTTATTCGCCAATTCGCTCGCTATACCCTCATCGCTGACACCCTTTATCGCCGTGGTCTTGATGGTACTTTACTCCGATGTCTTGAACACGAGGAATTTGACAAAGCTTTACAAGAAGTTCATGGTGGCATTTGTGGTACTCATTCAAGTGGACTGACCTTATCTAAAAAAATGATTAGAATGGGTTACTACTGGCCTACAATGGAGAGGGAATCATTCACTTTTGTGAAAACATGTTCAAAATGTCAGATTCATGGGAATCTCATTCATGCTCTTGCACAAGAATTACAACCGTTCACACCAACCTGGCCATTTTCTCAATGGGGGCTAGATCTAGTGGGCAAGATTCATCCTTCTTCATCAAATAGACATAAATTCATCATACGGCAACATAGTATTTCACCAAGTGGATTGAAGTGATCCCTCTTACTAAAAGTTACGGCAAACCAAATATCATCATTCATACTCAACTATATCATTTTGTCGAATGGCACCAACTCCATTATCACAGATAATGGATGCCCATTCAAAAATCAAGATGTTGATGCGCTTTGTGAGAGATTTCACATACAACATAGATACTCAACACCTTACTATCCACAAGGGAATGGCCAAGCAGAGGCCTCAAATAAAACAATATTGAAAATCTTGAAAAAGACTGTGAATGAATCAGGGAAGGATTGGCACGTTCAACTCAATCCCGCTTTATGGGCTTACCGAACCAGTGTCCGCACGCCAACAAGAGCAACGCCATTCGCCCTTGTTTATGGAGCAGAAGCCATATTGCCCTTAGAAGTGGAGATTCCCTCACTCAGAGTATCATTGAAAGGCCTAACAACAGATGATGAATACCGAGTTTCCTGACTCCAAGAACTAGAACTCCTAGATGAGAAGAGACAAAGAACAGCTGACCATTTGAAAGCTTATCAACAGATGATGTCTCGCAGCTACAACCACAAAGTAAAACTACGTACCTTTCAAGTGGGTGATCTTGTTCTGAAAGAGAACCCATGTAATCAGCAAGATAGAGAGAAGAAAGGAAAGTTTGAGCCAAATTGGCTAGGTCCTTATGTGGTTATCGCAGTCTATGGTTCAGGGGCCTACAAGTTATCAACGCCAGAAGGGGACCTGTTTGACGAGCCTATCAACAACATGCATTTGAAAAAGTATTATGTCTAAGACGGTTATCATCATCAGAAAAAGTCCTGAAGAAATATCAAAAAAATTAGAAAAAGTCCTGAAGAAATATCAAAAAAATCAGAAAAAAGTCACGAAGGAAATGCCAAAATCATAAAGACTGAAGAAATGCCAAAAAAATCGGAAAAGTCACGAAGAAATGCAAAAAAAATCGAGAAAAGACTTGGAAATGCCAAAAATCAGAAAAGACACGAGAAATGCAAAAATCGAGGAAAAAGACACGAGAAGAAATACCAAAATCAGAAAAAGACACGAAGGAAATGCCAAAAAAATCAGAAAAATTCATGAAGAAATACCAAAAGAAATCAGAAAGACTACGAGAAGAAATATCAAAATCCAGAAAAAGATCACGAAGAAATATAAAAAAATAAAAAAAATAAAAAAACGATCATAGAGATTTGAAGCACGGCAAGCGGTGATCTATTGACAAAGAAAAATCGCAATAAAACAAATAGTGAAAATCTGGCAAGCAGACGCTATTTGGAAGCTCTCCATCTATTAGTTCATGTTCTGCATTTACTTTTCCAACCTTCATTTTCATGCATCTTTTTCATCATCTTAGGGTCATGCCAGCACCATGCTCTCATCATTTGCCTCAAATGATAACGTCTTATCATGGCTTGATTATTGTACATATTCTTTTCAACAAGTTGTGTTGATACCAAGGGCAAATCTAGGAACACTGGGGGCAATCAACTTTCAGATCTTCCCAAAACAGTAAGACAATGACATCGAAACCAATCACGCAAAACAAAGCAACCAAATCAAATCAAAGCATCCAAACATTGATCCATATCACAGTGGCTTTCAATTGCGTACCTTACCATGACTCATATTTGGATGATCTCTAATCTGACTAATGTTTGGAATTACAGTGTTTCATTTTTGAATAATGGTTGTTTATTTTTCGATATCATTTCTCTGGAGCACACTCAATGATGTACTGAACTAGAGTAGCAAGGAAAGAGGATGATTTTTCTTTGTTTGCTATCTAGAGGTTAATCATTTATCTATTGCAAATATGTCACAAGACATGATTCTCCAAAGATTATCATTGATGACAGTTCCAAATTTGCATCAGATGGTGGTTAGTCTTTGTTCGTTTACGCAAGAAATGCTCAGGTCATCTCGGTTCAATTATACCTAGATGCTTGTGTTCACTTGCTATATCAAAAATCATGAAAGTTGTACTCAGGTCATCATTGGTGCTAATTTCCCCTCTGATGCTTGTACATACTTCCAACATTTTAAAACGCTCTATGATGATTTAAGCAGGCTCACTAAAAGGCTCAACAAAATGACCGGCTTCATTTAGTTGCATTTCATTTTAGGTCATTGTACATAGCTACATATTGGATTTTGCATCGCAAGTTTTCGAAGGGTCAATGGTTGTCATCTTTTGGACTATTTGTGGAGGACAATGCAAATATTTGTATCATTATCATGATATTTCATCTTCATTTCATTTCATCATCATTAGCATTATCGTTTCATCATTGCACCCATTATCATTTTAGTATCAATATCATCTCATTGGGTGCATCTCATATCATTTCATATTAGTTTCATTATTGCATCCATTAGCATTTCGGCCTGTCATATTTTGTTCACAATTCATGTCATGCTTGTTATCATTCCATATCATCATTATCATTATCATTTAATATTGCATTATCATTTCATATGGCATTATCATTATCGTTTTTTTTTCATTTCATACTAGCATCACATCTTTATCATTTCATCTCATCTTCATTTCATTTCATCATCATTGCATTTTCATCATCATTGCATCTCATATCATTTCATATTAATTTCATTTCTTCATTATTGCATCCATTATCATTCCATCATTTCATATTGGTTGCATCGTCCATTTCATCAACATTCCAGGTGCATTTCATTTCACATTTGTTTGTATTTCATCCATTTCAATATCATTTTCTTTTCCATTTTGTTTTTATTATTTTTTATTATTTCCTCTCATTAGCCACTCATTATCACTTTACTATCATTATCATTTCACAATTTTTGCTTGATACCATTATCATTCTATCAACTCATTTTTATTATCTTAACGACACATTACTATTATTTCATTCATTTCACTTTGCATTATCATTATCTTTTGAATCATTGCATTTATCATTATCACTCATGGTAGTTTCATAAATGCTTTATTACCATTATAATCATTTCATTCATTCATTTATCATTCATTCTCATTAGCACTTCATTCATTATCATTCTAGTCATTTCATTCACTTAACATTCATTCCATCCATTCATTATTATTATATTATTTAATTATTATTACCATTTATTGCATCATCATTTATTTCACATTTTATCATTTCATTCATGTCATTACCATCTCATTATCACCTCATTTCACTCATTATTCATTATCATTCATTCCATTATCATATCATTTCACTATTATTATCATTCCATTTTATATCATCTTATTTTATTATTATCATTATCATTTACCATGTCATTGCATTTCATCTATCCATTTAACATATCATTTTATCATTATCATTTAACATTTCATTGCATTTCATCTATCCATTTAACATATCATTTTATCATTTAACATTTCATATCATATCATTTACCAATTCCATTTAGCATTTCATCTATCATATCATATCATTTCTTTTCATTATAATTTCATTTATCATTTCATATCATAACATTTTATTTCATCACACACCATTTTATAATGCACCACTATTTATTCATCTCAATTTCATCACAGTATTCACATCATTTTTACAGCATATCATATCATCACAGCATATCATAATACCTATCAAGAACACAACATCTGCACTGAAAAATCCAAAAATAATAAATGCACATCATAGGTAATTCATCTGCATGACATCATTAGTACACATCATCAAATCAAAATAATAATAAAATATCATAATCAAATCATCCTGCATATCATATTAGTCATCAAATCTCCATAAACACATAGAAATATAGACATCAATGCATATCATATCATCACATCATCATCACAATAATCATCGCCGCCACATATCATCACTCATCAAAAATGATGCAAATGTCAAAATGTCTAATGAAACTACAATGTTCAATACATCAAATATGATCAGAAATGGCATATACATGCTCCAAAAATAATATCATAAAATCTAACTTGTGGATGCTCCTGATGGTGCCGGTCCGGAGGGAGGTGGTCTGCCATTGGTGCCTGCATCTGGATCCTGTCGTGGCCCTGTCACTCCTCTGCTCTGAGTATGTGTCTGTGATCTGCTCCGGGTCCTGCTGTGGGATCGCGGATATGGCTCTCTGCACTTTGGAGGACATAGCTCCTCATATCTCACCCTGTAGTACTTAGCCTCCCTGGCCATCTCCATACCCTCTCCAATGGCCTCTCGCAGTGACACACTCTCTACAGTGCCCATCAGTCTCTAAGCCATGCCCTCAGCCTCTACTACCCATCACCTGAATGCATCTCTCTCTGCGATCACCTGAGCTAACTGTGGGTCTGGGGCAGGTTCTTGTACCTGTGCCTGTGCCTGTGCAAGCTGTGCCTGTAACTGCATAATAAAAGCCTATGCTTGCGACAACTGACTCTGTAGCTGACCCTGCTGCCCCTGCAATGTCTGCACCTGAGCCTGAAGAGTGGCTATCTATCCCTACTGTGAGGAGGAGGACATCTAGATCACTGTCCGTCTCCCTATCCCAGTCCTCGGTCGTCGCATAATCTGCACTCCACTCAGGATATCCAGCCCCGACCTCCCCAATGCATGTCCTCCCACTCTGCCATCATCTCCATCGTCATCATCGTCTGAGCCCTCCTCCTCTCCACTCTCCACCTCCTCTCCTCCAACTGCTCCCTGCTCACCGCCAGCCACATCCTCCTATCCACCTGCTACAGGCTGTGGTACTCTCATAATCAGTGCTGGCTCATCAGGACTGGTAAATCGTGGAAACAGATGTGTATGGAAATAAGCGGCATACTCATTGGACATCCCAGCATCCACAATGTCTCGTCTGTCCACCCATACCTCAGGTGCTAATGCCATAAAATCTGTATAGGCGGCCTGGTATATAATACATGGTCCCCATCCGGCCTCATCTCTGCTCCGGGCGTAGTGTGCAACCCCCTGCGACATCCCCTAAGTGAATCCAAACTGCCTCTGCACCCGCAATGCTAGAAATCTCTCTAAAATGAAGGGAGTCCTCCCTATCAAGAACCATAGAATGCATACATAAGGCATCTCTATATCATCCATCGCCCATGGCTCACAATCCAAATATGGTCGCCATACGACCGAATCTATGTCATCCAGAAGTCGTCTCCAATAATCTACCTTGCCCACCTTGGGCTGGGTAAGGAACTCACAATACATATAGATGTATGGCCTACCTGCTGGCCTCACTCTGGGATATGCTGGCCTCGTCATAGCAAAATTCTCCCACGCCCAGATCTGTAGCACTATAACCCCGCATGACAAACTGGAAGATCCTCTGTAAACCACCTGGTGCAAATCGTGATAGAGATGAGCTAACATGCAGCTCCCCCATGCATATCTCCTTGGCTCTAGCATCATCTGCTCTAGAATCCTGCCCTAGCCCACTGACAATCCCTTTGCCCGACGATTCGGACAAAGGAGACCTCCGATGAAAGCACCCAAAACTGCTGGCAAGGCTGGATATCCATGAAAGTCTGCCCACGGTACCGAGTACCCAGCTATCCGCGCATCTCCGAATACTCTCTTGAAAGCATCTGTACCTCCAATCTCCTTGTGATCGTAATACACAAGGGCTCCAACAACCGGAATACCTAGGATCCTATATACATCCTCGGGAGTCACTGTCACCTCACTGGTTGACATGTGAAAGGTGTTGTGCTCCGAGTGTCATCTCTCTGCTAGTGCTGTCAGCAATCCTCTATTGACCCTAATCGGCGACATCGCCAACAAGGGTCTCAAACCACAAGCGTCAATCAATGCTCTGTTAGCAGGGGTCAACTCAGGGATCCTATCCCAACTTGCTGAATGTCACTCCCTAATCTGGAGGTTTTTGAAAACCTCCTATTTTTCATCACAAAGGTCATCCATCAGAATCATATCATATATTCAAACAACATCAAATCTAACTCATATCTATCAGTGACCTATATCAGTGAACTATGTCAGACCCATATCAATGACTCATATCAATGCATCAAATCAATGACCCATATCATACAAATCAGTCCTATCACTCATATAAAATCAAAACAAATCAACTTTATATCAAATCTATCTTGCAATCAATCACTATTTGTTTTCTATCGTAGAAAGCAAATTTATCAAAGCCGTCTCACTCTTTTACTCTTTGTTTCTATCCTGAGAAGCAAAGTTATCAATCTACTCTTTTTTTTCTATCCTAGGAAGCAAAGTTATCAATCTATCATTTGATTTTTCTATCATCTCTATCCATATCAACATGATGACACGACAATTTATCTATCTATTGACTAAGGAAGCAATACAAATCATCATTCTCATCAGAACATCAATTCTGCCTATTTTCCCATATGCGCCATTCTTTTTACAGGATGCGCTAAACCCCAAATGCGCCATTGTTTTTACCATATGCGCTAAAACAAGCACCCAATGCGCGTTTTCCCGTATGCGCCACTCTGCTCATCGTATGCGCCACTATTTTCGTTGTATGCGCGCTTTCCTATATGCACGTCTATTTTCCCTAAATGCACTCTATCCCTAAAATTTTTGAATCTCTCCTATATGCGCGCTAGTTTCTACGGGATGTGCTAAACTGGTTTTCTTACAATATTTAAACAGCTATACCCTATGCGCGTTTGTTTCTACTATATGCGCGCCTATTTTTTTCGAAAGCACCTAAACATTGCTATATGCGCGCAAATGTAAATTTTAAAAATAGCAACCATAAAATCATGAAAATTTCGACCCAAATAGAAAAATTCAAAAGCACAGGGGGTTAGATCGACTCACTGGTGGTCCATAAGCAGCTGGCCTCTGATATCGGCGCGATCTCTCGAATCGGTGGCGATGATACAAAATCTCCATGTCGCGATGTCACTCTCAGAGCTGCAATTTTCACCACAGTCAAACAGTACAAATGACTTGTCTTTTTCAACCTTTTACCTCTTAAAGGTCAAACCAAGGGTAAAATGTGACTTTATTTTCAAAATGGACAATTATTTTCCTGTCGTGAGCTAAACCACTTTCCCTTTCATCTGTGCTTTACCTCCCGAGGGGGCATCATCAGCAGAAATATCGAAAGCACATCAGGGGCACAAATCTTATTTTCTTTGAAGCAATATGTTTTACACATCACTTCAAAGAGGGGAAAAATGTATATGTCTAAAATGGGTCATGATTAAACTTGTTAGTGTAATTAAATATAATTTATTTAATTAATTCCACTCTAAATCATCTACATATAAAATAAATTTAATTGTTATATCGTTCATCTTCTAAATTCTTCTACCTTTAATTAAATTAATTACTAACATTTCCATCTTTTAAACTTACTTAAATTAAATAAATTTAATTTATTTATTTATGTTGAATTATCATCACATTCTAAGGGGTTTAGTATTTTAAATATCTAAGTAATAGAGATATCTTCTTCATCTCATCTTTTTTTCCTTTAAGCCGGATTAAATTAAATAGAAATTTTTAGCAATTTATTTACATTTTTAAATTATCTATTCTATCCTAAAGGGTTAAATATTTTTGAATATTTTGAATAATGGAATATTCGTCACAATTAAATATTAAATATTTTAATTTAATATTTTCCACCTCACCCTATTTTCATTTTAAAACATAATTAAATAATTTATTCAATTATGTGGGTTTCCATTTTCATCTCCACTTCCCAAATTTCTAACTCATGCTAACTCGCCCTTCCAAATTTGCATCTCATCCTTCGAAATGGAAGTTTCCCTTCAAAACTCAATGACGAAATTCGAAGAAATGGGAAACCTTCCATTCTCCTCTTCTACTTTCGAAAATCTCCCGCCGTCCGTTCGAAACAAGCTTGATCCAGACCGTTGATCGATTCAGCCAATCAAACTCGTTCGAAAACTCTATAAAAGCCCGTGCAAATCCAAGCCTTGTTTAATCATCCACTTACACTATGCATAATCGTTCATGTTCGCACACTTCGTATACTCATTTACATAGCCATATTTTCACCAGCATTTGCATGCATATTAGTTTTAATATCACAGCAATATCTTTCATTTTAGCATAGTTTTCTTGCATTTTGCATATTATGCATTCTTATTTTTATCTTGTTCTTCATGTCGTCATTTTGTTGAGCTCTACCTGCTGATCTGAGAGCCATTCGAAGCAACAAAACGCTGAAGTTAGAGGAGGATAAGACGGTTTCGAGAAGCTACGATTACGGTTTGCATTATTCTAAATTTCTTTTACAACTTTTTCGATTTAATGTCTTATTAACATGTGTTGAAT